>VMDO01014231.1:0-55270 GCA_007922755.1 Pedetes capensis | reverse complement strand
AGAATGGGACATTTGCATAGCTTTGCACTCTATTTAACATAAAGACTCAATAAATTTCTCAGAAAGTTGAAGACTTTTGCAGTGAAATTTGTAACAACTGTATGGATATGCTCCTAAAAATCTGATTTCGAACATCCTGCAAATCATAAAATCCAAACCAGGTTTATATTAAGGAAACTATGAGTCAAAATAAATTTTGACTCATACATACATAATAATACATAATAATAAAAATGAAAATAAAAATATACAAATAAAACATAATGGAGAGGCAAACTATCATGGCATCTGTCCTCATAAAACTAATAGTTTAATAAAAGACACAGATATTTAAGTTAATAGATTAAATAACACATTTGAGAAATTTTTATCAAATAAAACTGAGTTTTTTGAAACTGAATCCTGGAGCCACTGAAAGGTTTAACCACAGGAAGGGCATGACATATGTCATTAAAATTTTTTTCAATCTTTCTTTCTGCCACATTTAAAATAAACACAGGAAAACCACAGTGGAAATATGATCACTATTTAAAAGATTATTGTATTACTCCAGTTGGTAGCAATGGAAATAAGTATTTACTGGATATTTCATATTTTATTATTTGAACTAGAAAAGACCTCAGGTTAAAACAAGGTAAGGATCTTGATATCTTTTAGCAAGAAAACAAATGTACAACTCTTGAGAAATCTTTGAAAAATAGACTAGGCCAATTTTAGAATAGTTAGTTCTGTTCTAATGGCCTTGTTCCTGGTGTCCAAAATTCTACCTTTAAAGCTAGAAATAAGGCAGTAATTCATTTCTGCTTATTTTCAATTTTCCCTTACATTAGATCAAATATTTGGTGATATATCTATAGCAAATATTCATTTAAAATTGCAAGAGAAAGAAGACTGAAAACATCTGTGATCATTAAAATAATTTCTTGGGGAAAAAAAGAGATGAATTCGATTGGAAAGGAAGAGGGAAAACAGATAAGTTGGTTTTGTCTGTATCATGTGCTGTGTCTGCTCACCACAGGAAGAATCAATGACAGACAAGATACCAAAATATAAGAATGTCTAGGGAAGATAGACACATACAGATTTCACAGCAGGTATTATAATATTAGATTGCTACAAGCACATTTTTTAATACCTTCTATGTAATAGAATAAAACAAAAGCCACTTCTGTACATGGAAGTAGCTGCACTATAGAAAACATTGCCTACTACATGACTCACTTTCCTAGCTATTTTAGTTATGTAATATATGAATAGCCAATTTCTAATTAACTTGCACAATATTGAGGTCAGTGAATCCCACAAAGAGTGTTTTGCAGATGTACATGTTCTTCCTGATGTGGTAGGACAAAAAGTAATTCTCACAATCCAGGATTATAATATGGGTAAAAGCACTTGAGATCTTGGAAGATTATTTACCTTTATCTTCAGCATTCATTTAGAGCAAACATAAGATTGCATAATTATTTCACCACTATGGATGCCCAAAGTCCTTGCTTAGATGTACCATGAAATGAATAAATGACTATATTGTTTAAAGATATTTGATCAGGAAATTAATTCTCAACATCATTTCTAGCTAAAGCATGCTAGACATACTCCCTGTACCTTCTTGGAAGTTCAAGTGCTTGTCGGCACGAACCTTTTTCATTTCTCCCTTGAGATCCTCTTCAGATAAAGGAATGGACTATTATTCCTTCAACCTCTCCATTGTCTACCTATTCGTCAGCACCACTACCACAATCCAATTTTCAGACAGGGGTAATTACAAATGAATTCCTTCTACCTTAATTTAATGGTTAATGATGCCTCTTTCCCATGATATAATCTTTGTTAGAAACTTTTCTATCTTAATATCCAACACCAAGATAGCAATTGGATTGGTCTTTGCTTTCTCCCTCTAATAAGACTGCTCAGCCTGAAATATTTGTGTCCCTTTTTTGCCTTCCTCTCCCTTCTTCTCTCCCCTCTTCTTCTGTTTTGATTCACAGTGAGGGAGGAAGGGTATGTGCATCACATATTCATTAACCTTCTAAGTTGCCAATAATTGATACAGTGATTGAGACAGAATTAGAAACTTCTCTGCAGAAGTTGTGAGCACTGATATTACCCAAGATCATATTGAACATTTTCCATGATCTCCTGGCCCAGTCATCAGTTATTCAATAACAATAAGACTTAGAAAATTATAACCTCAATTCCTAATCATGTTTGGGCAGGAATTCATGTTAGACAATGTGATCATAATATTTATAAGAATAGCTCAGAAAGATAACTTTGTTTTGATAAATGAAACATTCTCAGCTGAGCTCCTATAAACAAATATGTAAGAGATACCGGAGAGCTTTATCAAATAATACTCACTGCCAGGCACACCCAGGCTGCTGAGCCATTCCTAGTCTTTCATTACACAGTTCCTCAAACTCTATTTCAAATTATTTATTTCTTAGAATGATAAAATGAATGGGGCTTCTCTGTAGTGATTATAGTTTTATAACATGTTCTTAGGATTAATTGTTGATTAAAAACTTGTCTTGATCTTTGTAAATCCTTTTGTGTTTCATTGCTGTTGATATATGGAAACATTTATGGAAGAGTTCTTGTGATTTGGGGATAATTGCATGTCAGGTAATTCTCTTTGAATATATCAACAATGCTAGATGGCATGTGTACATTTAACTAACAAATTGTTGTTGTTAGGTGCTGTCGAGTCAGTGTCCAACTAAGTGACCTTATGTACAACAGGGGAAACAGTATTGTCAGTGCTTCTCTGTTATTCATAGGGTTTTCAATGGCTGATTGTTTTTTGGGAGTGGGTTGTCAGGTCCTTCTCCCAAGCCTACAGTGCCTGGTGTTCCCAGGGGGTCTCCCATCTAAGTACTAACCTGGTCTGACCCTGCTTAGCTTCTGAGATCTGACAGGATCCAACATCACAGTGGTACAGCTGCAGGCTAAACTAAAAAAACAGGGCATTGTTAATAGTATTCCCCCAGCCTTTAATCAATTTCACAGCCACTTATAATTCCTATGTAACTCAGATCCAAACTGAAGCTAACTTAACTCCTGAAGAAATAAACAATCGTGGCTCAAATTCCCGGTTTCATACACTCACAGTCCAAAACCCTTGTCAAAATCTATCTAGCCAAGCACTTTAAAAAGAAAACTGGATATCTCCCCCAAAAGAGTTCTCATGTCACTTAGTAAGAACATATTTTGTTACACAGATCTTTTGGCTAACTCTATTAATCATAAGCTCTTACATCCAATATAAAGACTTAGAATCTTATTGAAACATTTTTATCTACAAAAGATGCCAAAACTTTATACACATTTTAAGAATTAAAATTGTAATACTCAATATATATTGGTAAAAAAAGATAAATACCAAATTTGACTTCTGCAGTTACAAGAGGTGCTCAAAGAAGTAACTATCATAATTCAATTTAATTTGGAGAAATATCACATAGATAACATCTCTAAAAATGTGTGTTCAGTTTTTTGGCACACATGGTAGATGGGCATTTGTCCTTTTAGATATCCAAGTGACAAAAGGATGAAGTTCAGGTTTTTGTTTTTTTTTTTTCCCTATTTCTGAGTTTGTCTCTCTAGATTAGGATCAGATTAAGTTCAAAATATTATTTTTTCTTCACAGTCAAAAACTTGCACAATCGCCAGGCATGGTGGTTTGTGCCTGTAATCCCAGCAACTCAGGAGTTGGAGGCAGGAGGATCGCAGGTTCAAAGCCAGAGGCAGCCTGCGTAATTTAGCAAGACCCTGTCTCAATAAAATAAAAATAAAAAATGGATTAGGGGGTGCAGCCTAGTGGTAGAGCACTTGTAAAATATATATGAGGCTCTGGATCTAATCCCCAAGCACCAAAAAAAAAAAACAAAAAAAACAAAAAAACTTGCACATTTAATGTCTACTATACAGACTCCTATATTTTAGAAATAGTGCACAAAAATGACAAGGGTGATACTACTACTGTGTAGAAGAAAGGAATCATAACAGTACTTGTGGTATCTCTAATTCTAGCCATGACATAAAAACCAGGCTTCACAGCTCTACAACTGAGAAAAGGGCCCAGCCCAGCAACACCAGGCAGCAAGCACAGCAGACAGCCTCATTCTTCCTGTGGATGTCATTTACCTCCACCACTCTACTTAAATCACACCTTCTCAGTGAGGCTGATGCTGTGAAAATTTACAGCCCAGTCCAGGCTCCCCTCCCAGTCTCAATCTCCTTTCCTCCCTTCTCTTTTTTTTCACATTACCAAGTAATATACTCAGTCACTGCGTTTGTTATGCACCAATAATCTCCCCGTTAGTATGTTAGCACTGCAAGGTGAGAATTTGTCATCTACCTACACCATTCTGTCTGCTAAATCTTTCACTCAACTCTTTCCCTCTCCAGCCCTGACTTTCTCACCTAGCATGTCCCATTCCTTCCAGTTACTGATCCTGCTCTTCCCCAGCATGATGGTCAGCCTCTCAAGCCTCCACTTAGCCCAACTCACTTGTTAGTACCTTTATGACTTTATTGCCTAACTGTTCAGCCTGTAGCACATTATCAGCAACTTTAAACTGCCTTAATTAGAGTCCCAGACAATTTCTATCATTTCATTTTTCAGTTCTGCCTAGCCACACACCAGGGAAACCTACTTTTTACATTTCTACTCTCAGTCCCTAATCCTTAAATAAGAGTCATAAAATTGTGCATATGAGGACCTTGAAACCTTTCCTGCCTAACTTAACTGTGCCTTCACAGCAGCTCCCCCTTTCTTTTATTAACTGTCTATTAACTGTCCCTTCTACTTGCTTGGATCATTTTCCTCCATCCTCTGTCACTCACTTGAAATTCCCAGTCTGGATCTTTCTTCTAGTATGACTCAGAAGACAAATTCTTTGTCCTAAGAGCCTTTGTGTAGTCCCTCTTCCAGCTCAGACCAACTCTGTTTTTCCAGGCCTCTAAAATTCTCATATTTTCCAGTGCCCAAGTGATATAGTAGCCAGCAGGCTCACCACTGTGGGGTCAGATCCCATCAGATCTTGGAAGCTGAGCAGGGTTGGGCCTGGTTAGTACTTGGGTGGAAGACCACCTGGGAACATCAGGTGCTGTAGGCTTGGGAGAAGGACCTGGCAACTCACTCCCAAAAAACAACCAGCCATTGAAAACCCTATGAATAGCAGAGAAGTGCTAATAATAGTGTTTTGCCTATTATACATGGGGTAGCTATAAGTCAGATAGCAACTTGATAACAACAACGACAACAATGTGATATATTGAGGAGAAAGATGTGGTAATCCACTCTCAGAGCAATCCCGAAACAAACAGCCATTGAAAACCTTATGATGGCTGCTATGAGTCAGACACAAGTTAGCAGCACCTAACAACAATAGCAACAACAACAATGTGATATAGTTTGGATCTGGACAGCCCCTTGAGGGCCCAGTGTGTTAAAAGACTTGGTCCCCAGCCATGGGGCTACTAGGAGGAGGTGGAATATTTGGGAGGTGGGGCCTAGAGAAGGAAGCTAAGTCATTGGGTGTGTGACCTTAAATTTGAAACCATGAACCAAAATAAACCTTTCTTCCTTTAAAGTTTATTGTCTGAGGTATTTAGTCACAGTACTGGAAATCTAACACGCTACTTTCCTTTATTGCTTTTTCAGAAAAGGAGATGTCATTCTCCTTGCCAAAATCAGCCTCTCTATCTATATGAATTGTTCTCCATCTTTTCCATCTCTTCTGAAACTTCATACTATCATATAAATTCTCTGTCCCAAATCTTTAAATTCTTGCTTTTTCCCTTCTGCTGACAATTACACCTCAACCTCTCAAATCCTATCCATCATGTCTTTTACTCTCATGTATTTTTAAACTATCTACATTCAATATTCTTGCCCTTTTTATACCCATCTTTTCATAAATAACTTGCCGCTCAAGTTTTTGACTACCACAGTTTAGTCTTTTATATATAAAGATTATTGTGGTCATATATCATTATGAAATTCCCCATCTTAGTCCTCATCCACCTTGATGTTTGTAGTATCTGACATTTTAAATCAGTCCTTCTTTAGTCCTTCCTTTTATTTCAATCCCAGAGACTTCCTTGTTCTTCCCTTAGCCCACTTCCTATTTCTATTCTTCCTTCCACAATATATGTCAAGGCGTAGCATAAAGATTAACCATTGAGCTCCTGTTCTCTGTCACCAATTTTTTCCCTCAGGGATCTTGAGCATTTTCACTATTTACAAACCTATTCATTTAACCATGTTGCTCTCCTGAGCTTATCAGGGAGTAGAAGACTATCAGGGCTAGAAGAGAACTTAGGGGATACCTTGTCCAATGTTCCCATTTAAGAAGTGACATGACAGAACCCACTGTCTCCAGAGAATCAGGAATAAGAACTCAAGATTTCTGGTGACTTCCATGTGGTTAGTGGCCTGGAAGGAAGGAATTTATTCTCTAATCTCACTTCTATAAATAACTCATTTTGTAACATTTGAAAAATCACTGAACTTCTCTGAGTCTTACCTTCTAGTATGTCTAAAACATTTTTTAGCACAGTTCCATGTTAAATGTCTTCAAACATTGACTTTTCATTAATCTATGATTCTTTCATACCTGCTGCAGGATATCACCATGGGATCTGTCAATTGTGTAAAGCCAAATAACAAATTTTACTTTCCAGGGAAATCATAATTTCTCCTTGGTATTTTCATATCCTGGTCTATGGTAGCATCATTGTATTGTTGTTGTTGCTGTTGTTAGGTGCTGTCAAGGTGAATCTGACTCATAGTGACCCTAAATACAACAGAACAAAGCACTACCCAACACTATACCAGGCACATAATCTTTTTACATTTGAGCCCATTGTTGCAGTCACTGTGTTTCTTCTCATTTTGAGTAGTGCCACATCAGCAAAAGGAGATCCTAGTGGCTTTACTCCCTGCCCATCGTTAGGGTCAACTCTACTTTGAGGAGGTAACTCTTCCCCAGTCATTTCTTTTTTTTTTTAAGAAAAAAGTAGCAATTTATTTAATATGCAATGAAAATCATATGCCATCATAGGTTACATTCTCATTGATTTTCTTCACATGTTAACGTAGTTACAACCTGTATTTTGAGATACTCATGTCCTTCTTTTCTACTTTGCAATAATTTCCCTCCCCTTGCCTCCTTCCTCATCCTCTGCTTTCACTCACTGATCCCCTCCCACTTCTTTCTGATCTGCTAGTATTTTCCCTTTTTAGATAGGTAGGAGTGTGTGTGTGTGTGTGTGTGTGTGTGTGTGTGTAATTTTTTCTTTCTTTCTTTGTTAGATTTAGCTCCTACATATGAGTAAGAACATATAAGAACATATAATATTTCTCTTTTTGAGTCTGGGTTAATTCACTTAAAATGATGTTCTCCAGTTCCATCCATTTTGCTGCAAATGACAAATCTTCTTTATTGCTGATAAATAATCCATTGTGTATACAAACCACAAAATTTTGATCCACTCCTGTTGATGGACATCTTGGTTGGTTCCATAACCTTGCAATTGTGAAGAGTGCAGCATTAAATACGGAACTGCAGGTGCCCCTGTGGTATGTTGACTTATCTTCCTTTGAGTATGTTCCCAGGAGTGGTATATTTGGGTCATATGGCAGTTCTATTCTTAGTTTTCTAAGGTACCTCTATATTGATTTCCAAAGTGGCTGGATTAATTTACAGTCCCACCAACAGTGTAAAAGTGTTCCTTTTTTTCCTGCATACTCATCAGCACTATGTTTCTTCTCATTCTGAGTAGTGTCACATCAGCTAAAGGAGGTCCCAGAGGCTTTATCCATTCCCATTGTTAAGGTGGATTCCACTTTGAGGAGACAACTTTCCCCACTCATTTCTTAAATGCCTTCCAGCCCGGAAAGCTCATTTTCCAGCACTATATTTGACAGTGCTTCTCTGCTATTCATAGGGTCTTCAGTAGCTGATTGTTTTCGGAGTGGGCTGCTGGTCTATCTTCCTAGCTTGTCTTAGTCTGGAAGCTCACCTGAAACCTGTCCACCATGGGTGGCCCTGCTGGTATCTGAAATACTTGTGGCATAGTTTTCAGCATCAGAGCAACACACAAGCCCTCACTGCACGACAAGCTGACAGACGCATGTGGGATCATTCTCTTAGTAACTGACAATACTAGACCCAGTTTCGCACATCTCCAGATTCAATGACCCATAGTTTCCTGGTGACTGTATTGGATGAGAACATGGCATGAGGCATGCTATTGCAACCCCAGGGAGGAAGTTTTGAGCTTCCCTGGAAAGAAACTCACTTGAGCTCTTTTATCTCCTTCCTGGCAGAAGCTGAGGCCTTAGAGCTCCATCTACTTGACCTGTCCTTTCCTGTTGCCAGGTGTCTTGAGAGGTGCCCTTGGCATACTGTATCAAACACCTATCTGTGCACCTCTAACCTCCCCCCTGGGGCATTTCCTGTTGCTTTTGAAACATGATAAGACACAAACTGGATGAAATCTAAGCACTGAAATGGTCTTCCTAGCCAGGCCCTGAGGCAGGTGATCAGGCAAAGAGGAAGCTCTCAAACATCAGCTGCCTGATTCATCCTGAGCCCTAAATATCATGCTATCAATGCTGAGATCTGGTTCCTTCCAAAAGTGGCAGAGGAAAAGGGTAGTATAATCCAGTAGTTTTGAGAAATTGATGCCCTGTGGGAGGAACTTGGGACAATAAAAGATGAGAGAGAGCAAACTTTCTAGCAAATAAAATCTCATTCTCCCCTCCTCTCTACCAGATAGTTACAAGCCAAAGTGACTCCATTTAACCATTCCAGAAAAGTCTTATGTTCCTGAATAATCATGTTTGTTTCTTGTGAGATTGTGGCCAACTGGTATTTGATTTCATTCTTTCCTTGCCATTTTCCCATTTTCCCTCATTTTTGCTACTCTGATGAGATTTCATCCCCAGGTAAGATGTTACCAAGTGCACATCACCTCAGGCCTGTATATTCTAAAAAAAAAAAAAAAAAGAAAGAAAAAAAGAAAAAAGAAAAAACAACAACAAAAAAAAACAAGCCAATACAGGTATCCAATAATCCTCAATTTCTTTCTCACCTTCTTATGTAGTCATTCAATTATTCCATCGCTTGGCTTTTCCTAACAATATTTCAGAATCACTTACTCCTTACACTTACCACCTTACGTCTGGAATATTACGTAAATCTCAACTACTATTTTCCCCCTCAACTTTGGTCCTCTAAATGCACTGCCCAATGAAGCCAACTTAACCTTCTTGGAAATGTCTTGTTTATTTTTTCAACAAACTTTAAGAAACACCCTCTCCCATTATTTTTAGTTTAATTTCAAATGCTTTTCTCTGGAATAAAATAATCTTCATTTTATGACTTCTGTTAATTGATATGACTGATTCCACTATCATGCCTCTATGTTTATTCTCTATTCCAGGCAATCATTGATACTCATTTCTTAGCTCATGAACAAGCCACATCTCTGTAGCAGTGAACACATCACCTTTCTTCTTGAAGTTCTCTTCCACTGTCCATCTTACTTACCCACCATTAGAAAAGGAGACTTATTTGTCCTATTTCCCATTATATAGTGCTAAAATCTCAAAACAATCAGCCATTGAAAACCCTATGAGGGTTGCTATGAGTTGGACCCAAACTGATGGCACCTAACAGCAGCACAACACAGGTTATTAGTGTGTTGAATAATTACCTGATCTTCTATCTTGAAATCATGGGTGATCCCAAAGGAGAAAGAAACAAGACATAGAAATACATAACTTTGGGATGGCACTGATTTCCCTATGCCATAGTAGTATAGATCCTGAAATATTGATGTGGCTCTGTACAACTTATACCATTGCAAAAAGTAGTCAACTTACTTGACAAAATTCCTCTTTCTCTTGAGCTAAAATTTAGGAGCCCTTCTGGAGCAATCAAGAGAGCTGGGGGAGCTTCTACCATTTCTACCCTTGGTCTCATGCCCACCTCTTATTCTGCTTGTTTCCTAATATGGTAGTAATTTGAAGTGAAGGTGACCCAAACCAAGTAAGAAGTCATGCTTACTAGTCTTCAAACTTGAACCAAACTATGTCGTCCACAAATATAATAAATAATCAACAAATATTAGTTAAATGCAAGAGAGAAAGCAAATGAATAAAACCCCTGTATTCTCTGAAGGAACAAGTCAAATCCTACCTCCTCCCTGAAAACTTTCCCAACTTCCTTTTTACTATAGACAAAAATGAGCTTTCCTAAACTTTTTTGGCAGTTTCTATGGAGCCCTTACTAGGTCCTAAACAATTTGGGCTTTTTTGTTTGTTTTGTTTTTTGCAGTACAGGGGGACTGAATCTACAACCTTGCACATGCTAGGCAAGTGCTCTGCCATGAGCTGCACCCCTAGCCCCCATTTTTTATTTTGAGGTGAAATCTTACTTAGTTGAGCAAGCTACCTGTGGCTTTGAATTTGCTTCAGCTTCCTGAGCCATTGGGATTACAGGCATGCAACACAGCTGCCAGCTAATGATTTGTTTTCTTACATTGAAATTATCTTTGAATGTATTTCTTCCTATTTCAACCACACCATAAGCTCTTTGAAGACAAACCTGTTTTATACTTCTTTATTTTCCTGGAGTTAACAGTGTCTGCACAAATAAGAACTCAGGCTTTTGTTTTCTTTGCTTTTCTTTCTTTTTTTAACAATGATGCTATTTAATAATCCTGGAGGTTAGGAATTATGGAAAGATGATGTTTACATTAACTCCACTTCTGAATGTCTACAAGACAGGCAAAGTTTATTATTGTTGTTTTTATTATTGTCTGTTTTTAGGCTCTGGAGAACTATATATAAAATTATTAAACAAAGCAAATAAATAAAGTAAGACTGGTAAATAAATATGATAAAATAAGGCTGATTGAATTATGAATAATAAAATATAATAGAGTGCTCAGAATTACTGACTTCATTCATAGTCAAGAAGATATTATCAACTGAAGAGAATATGACTATAAGCAGATAAGAGAGTTATGGACAACTTTAATTTTTTAAATTTTAGAATCATTTCAAAATATCTATAGTTAACAAGCATTTCCTTTATAGTAGAAACAATGAAATATTATTTTCAAAATAGAGAAACATTTAAATGAGTTTCTACTATGTACCTTCTATCACAATAATACTAGGGTGGAAGTTATTCTCTAGATGTACTGTAAGACAACAAAATATTCAAGGAACCAATGTTCCTGGCTTTTAGTTCCAGCATTACAACAACTGATGTAACCAGAGACAACAACCAACTTTTTTTCTTTTTTGAAAAGCATGAGTAATTTCATGTCCAGAACTCTAAAAATCTAACTCTTACTTTTTTTCTTTAGGATGATGTGATAAGTCTTATTATGTCTACTATGGTTGGATTCTTTGCCCTCTGTTTCTGCTAATTCTAAAATGTTGGATTTGATTTTGCAAGTAAGAACATGGCAGAATACTCTAGAAATTCTCTGATCGGGGGACACCTGAGTAGAACAATATAAAGTAATTAGTTGTCATAATTTCTTACCATCGTTTTTTGTAGGCAAGAATTATATTTAAGATTTGAGGTGCATTAATGAGTTCTAATTGAAATACTGTATTGGTATTAAAAGCTTTTAAGTATTCTTTATAATGATACTATCAGAGACCTATGAATTAGAATTGAAGTGTCTAAAGCCTTATGGTTCTGGAAGCCAATTGGTGATTCATGGTCTGTAATAAACAGATGGTACTAATAAAACACCAAGTTCCTTGCAGTTGTACATACTGAAGCAGAACATGGTCAGAATGAACTAGAATTAAAAATGGGCAAGGGGACTCTAGGTCCACTGTTCCCATAAAAGCAACGCCAGAGATATTCTAACAGCTCTCTTTGAGCGTCCTTGATGAATTCTCAAAGACTCATATCAGACTTGGGGAGGACTTCAAAGTTATGGAACTTATTACTTGTTTTTAAAACAACCATGGCATGAGTAAGATTATCTGGAATTACTCATCAAAGCTAAATAAAGTCAAGACTTGCAATTTCATCAGTGTACATGGCAGAATAAGTGGCCTTTCAAAAATGAACACAGAAATGGCAAATATGTTATGTTACATGTCAAGGGGGGATTAAGGTTGCAGATGGAATTAATATTGTCAGTAAATTGACATTAAGATGGGGAGAATATCCTGGATAATCTAGGTAAAAATATGGACTGTCTGGATGTCTCAGGAAAACATGAGAGTCCTTTCAAGTGAAGGACAGAGTCCAAATAGTGAGTGTCAGAGTGATGTGATGTGAGAAGGATTGGGCAGTCTCTGTGGCTTCAAGTGTGGACAATGATGATGATCCAAGGAATCCAGATGGTCTGGGGAAGCTCCAGAGGGTGAAAAAACTCCCCATAGATCCTTCCAAAAGGAACATAGCTCAGCCAACACCTTGATTTTAGCCTGGTTGTGACCCATTATGACTTCCGACCTAAATTCAAAACTGGAATATAATAGATTTGTGGTTTCTTAAGCCTCGAGATTTGTGGTAATTTGTTACAGCAACAATAGGAAACTAATGCAGTCAGCAAATATTTACAATCCCTGAACCATTTTTCATATTTTTTCTGCTTACTATTACACAACAGCTTCACTGAGTTTGCATATTCACTACATATTAATTTAACCTAATTTATATATTCTTCTACAAACATGACTGCACATGTTTGGGGCAGGAGCCATAATTTATTTTGCTTTGTATCTTTAACAACTTATGCGTATCCTAGTGCATTATTGTTGTTGTGAGGTGCCTTCAAGTGGGTTCCAACTCATAGAGACTCTATGTGTAACAGAGTGAAAGACTCCCCAACACTGTTCCATGCCTGGCACTGTCAGTACTTCTCTGCTATTCATAGGGTTTTCAATGGTTGGTTGTTTTCACTGTTTTCACTATTTCTGATTGTTTCAGAAGTGGGCTGCCAGGTCCTTCTCCCATTTTTGCGGTGCTGGAGATTGAACTGAGGGCTTCAGAGTGTGCAGAGCAGCACTCTACCAAGAGAGCTAAGCCCTATCCCTTCCTAGCACATAGACATTGAATATATTTGCTAGTCTTTTGGTTACTTTCTATGACAATAATGCACTGCCATCCATCTGGCAATCCTGGACAGCTCTATTTTTAGGGTACTCAAGACTCAGAAGGAAGAATTTAATGAGATGATTCATCTCAGTCATTATTTCATCTGTCTCCCATTTTACTCTTAGCATCTTAGAGATGGACAAAGCTTAATTGTATCAACTGCTTCTATTTTATGTATTTTTGTCAGTGCTAGGGATGGAACCCAGGGCCTTACACATGCTGGATAAATACTCTACCACTCAGCTGTATTTCTGGCCCCTCCAACCTTGTTTTGGCTGAGGTACAGACTGGATTGTTCCCATCTATGTCATCCAGTATTAGAATCTGAATCAGTCTTTTCAAAGTAAAATGCTGATTCTATGCATTCAAAATTATCTTCACTGATAGATGAGAGATTAATAATACTTTATGTTCTTAGAAGACACCACCAAAGTGACTTGACAAGTATTAATAAAAGTATAACTTTTTCAACTAGAAGGAACATCGCCTTGAGTGTAAGGAAGGATTGAATCTTATTAATGTAAACTAGCAAAGTACTGCTTGCCTAGACTATTGAGATAGAGAGAATGAATAAAAAGATATTACACATAATTTGCTCATATATAACAAATCATCCTCCAAATTATCTGGTTTTAAAATATTTATTTTCAAATTTACAGTGCCACTTATTCTGATTCAGTCTTCAAGCTGGGGTAAAACAGAACTCATTTTCAAGTGTCTGGCTACTTGCCAGTGAAGTATTGAAAAAGACAATAGGCTGTCCAAACTTACCATTAAAGAAAAGCCTTCAAGACGAAGTTATCCCATTAGAGTAAATACCAAATAGAATGTTCTTCTGTTCTTGCATTGGGATTTGTAGTCAATCTTGGATTCAGTTTTCTGTTCTTAGGCAGGGTCAGGAAGAACAAAACACATTCACAGTGTGTTTCATGAATGTGTTTCAAATACTGGTTTCCTAAAAATAAAACCAAAGCAGTCAGCTGACTTTAGAATGCTATCAACTTGAAATTTGTGCACATTGTTTCTCCTCTATTACCTCTCATCTTCTTAGACCTTTTCTTTGCAGTGGCTACCTCTCCTCACCCTGATCTCTTTATTGTTACGGAGGTAATCTGAAGAGAGCTGAACTAAGATATGTTGCTCCTTTAATAGAAATAAACATCAGGAAAAAAAGTTTGACCCTGAAACATGGTAACACAAAAGAAGATGGAAGTTGCAGAAGCTTCTGTTTTTGTTTACATGGGTACAGGAAGATTGTTTTTAATTTTTAATAAGATCTAGAAAATTTTTTATAGTACTAGGCTTGAATGTAGGACCTTATGCATGCTAGGCAGTGTTCCCCCTCTAAGCCTCAAACCAATCTCTTTCATATTTTTCATTTTTATTTTATTTTTATTTTTATTTTATTTTTATTTTTCATTTTGCACAAGCATAAATTGCATAGGCTGCCTCTGGTCTCAAACTTGTGATCCTCCTGCCTCGGACTCTCAAGTCACTGGGATTACAGGTATGTGCCACTGTGCACAGCTTGGAAACTTTTAGTTATAATTCAGGCATATCCTCATCACCAGAAACTTCTTACTTTATGTATATTGAGCTAGTTATATTACTTATTTTTACCATCATTGTCTTTGTGTTTCTATGTAATTTTTTATCTGTCTGTACTGACTTTCCTTTCAATGTAATGGACAGTATGACAGTATTTTACTACTATATTTCCTTTCTTCCCTTCTTTTCTTCTTTTTTTTTTTTTTTTTTTTTTTTTCCAGATAAATATCTTGCTGTGTAGCCCTACTGGCCTAGAACTTACTATGTAAAGCAGACTGGCCTTGAAGTGGGGGCAATCCTCTGCCTCTGCCTCCTGAGTTCTGGGATTATAGGTGTGTGCCACCATGCCAAGATACTACAACATTTTCATTGCATCTATTCATTGAAGTAGTTTAAATGTGTTGAAAGAAAACTGAATTCTGCCAAATTTCAGATAGGCAGCAAATATAAACTTTGACAAAAATCAAGGTATTCTGAGTTGTTCAATGGAGGAGGAGGGCAATCCTCAATAGGTTAAAATAAAAGCACTATGTTTTGGAATTTTAAGTGGACATCAGAGGCATCTTATGAAAAACATTGGTTTGTAATTAAAAAAAAAACTAAGGTCCACAAAATTTAAATGAGGAGATAAAAGTTATAAAAATAGAGGCAAAACGGGACTGAACTCTGTTCCCTTTACTCTCAGACCAATGGAATGCTAAGGACAGAATATCAACTGTGATCTGCTGCTACGGAACAGAAGCACGCGTTCCTGGTTTCACCAAATACTGGGAATAGGAAGACAGAATTCCAGTACTCCAGAATGTAACTCCAGACGGAAAATGTCATGGAATCAGCACAGTCTTACTTCACTTTGGCTGTCCCAGTAATCCAATAAAAATCTTAAATAATCCTAGTAATGGTATGAACATTCCACACCCAGTCATGGGAATAAACTGGAAACAAAACAAAAGGAAACAAAAACAAAACAACAACAAACAAGCAAACATCTACCTACCAGGCTTCTGAATATTGCAAAATAATGCCCTGGCTCTTTGAACAACAACAACAACAACAAAAATAAACAGTGACCAGATAAGAAGGCAATGGAGCAAGTACCCTGTATACAGCAAAATTCAAATTAGAATTTTATGACTTTGTGGTACCAGAACATAGTGCCATGTGGGAAATGTCTTTAGCTGTTCAAGTGCTCATATATACACAGCCTGGACTATATTTGGAGCATCCCTGTCTAAAATACATTAGCATCTTCCTATCTAAAATACATTAAAAAAATTATAGGTCATTACTTGAGCTATGATTCTGGCTGTACAGAGAACACCATAGAAACCTTTTATGTGCCTTGATATTCAAATGAAAGAGGCAGTCAATTGTACCTGACCCAAATTGCCTCTTTGCACAGGATTCTATCTGACAAGGGCATAAAGTAGGGGCAATTCAAAATTTTTCTGAGACAGGCTGGATAGGGAATATTTTACATTGTACAGGTCATATAGTTTCTGCTGAAAGTACTCAATGCCACCACTGTAGTATGAAATAAGCCCTACACAATATATAAACAATGAGTATACATGTGGCTGTGTTCCAATAAAACTTTGTGGACACCAAAGTTTGAGTCTCATGTAATTTTCATGTTTCATGAAATATTCTTTTAATTTTTAAAAAATATTTAAAAATGTAAAAGCAATTCTTAGCCCCAAGGCCATCAAAAATAGGCAGGAATGAGAGTGGGTCCACAATTCATGATTTTCCACGTCTTGGCTTAAAGCAAGATCTTGTGCAATTTTTGATAATTATTCTTTGTAATATAACCTTATTATCTCCATTTATGCTTCAACAATTCCAAATCGTTGGGTCTTCAGAGTCACTTTGACAGTAAAATTCATGTATTTATCTTCTGGATTAAGTGTACAGAAAGACTCAAAAAGTAACACCCTTGGCTCAGAAGTCTGAGATTTGGTGATTAGTTCCACCACGACTTTGGAGTTTGGTGATAAAGTGTGCAAATTAAACACATGTAGCTGGACATTTTGAAGGTGAGTTGAGGATATTCTGAAAGTAGAAATGCCTTTTCTAATTCCAAACAACCCTTTTTCTCTACAAAACATCCATTTGAAGCCTACTCAAGTACAATATGTAGAAGATAAGAGAAGAAAATAAAAAGGGTGTGTGGTGTGTGTGTGTGTGTGTGTGTGTGTGTGTGTAGTGGTGATAAAGTTAATATATAACTTAAAGTTTATGAGTAGGCCATCAGAAGATAGGTTAATCATTTATAAATATATTTTTATGTGACTATTACATGGGACTCAAATTTATTATCCCCCCAAAGTCTGTTTGAGACTGTTAAAATAAAGATCATTATTTTATCTCAGTTTTACATATTTTTTCTTACGAGCGACTATCTCAAGTAGAATAATAAATATAAACATAAAATGTCTTCTAATTCCTGTTTGTTCTTTGACTTTCTGAAGTGCAGATTGTAAATCTTTTTTTTCACTTCAGCTTTGAATGAATGAATACTGTTTCTGACACCTCAGTGCAGATACGGAGGTGCATAAGGGATCCTGCCACTCTTTGAGCTGCTCAGAATCTACAAGGAAAGCAGACGACACACCTTGTTTTCCTTAAATCCATAGAACTGAGTGGCAACTCCCTGCTCCAAGTATCTTCATATTTTTTGTGTCTCTCTGGTCCTATCAGTCCTTGCTCCTATTTACCTCAGCATTTCCTCAGTACCGTATGAACTCTTTCCTCAGTGTCTCTCACTCTAGGTATCTCTTCTGTATTTCCATAGCCCACCTAAGAAGGAGGAAGACTCAGCTGGGGAGAATCTTAGGAAACTACACTGGTTCTAAATGTAGAACCCTTTAGCATATACCACACATATCTATCTTAAGCAGCAAATTAATACTCAAGGTGGAGAGGACAATTAGAGTGTTAGATGCCAGATGAAGAAATACTTCTAGTCAGTGCCTATTGTCGGATATTGTGTATCTATGCAAGTAGGGTGTGGTTTTAGCAAATATAATTTATTTCAAGGAAGGCAAATTTTTTATTACAGCTCTAATAAGATTCTCATTAAAATCATACCCTGAGCCAGACTCAGAAAGACAGTGTGTTTTTCTCTCATATGCAAAATCTAGATTTTGCATAAAAAATAAAAAAACATGAAAATAAAAAGAATTTGGGAAGACAAATGGGAGATGGGAAAGGATACAAGAGAGGATATGGGGAGAAGGGAATATGACCAAAGTACATTATATTACATGTATAAAAATATCATAAAGAAACCCATTATTTTGTACAACTAATATACACCAAAAAAGAATGAAAAGAAGAAGTGGGAGGAGGAGAAGAAAGAAGAGGAGGAGGGGGGAAGGAGAAGGGGAAAAAGAGAAGTAGGAGAAGATCATTGTAACCTGGACTGATATCCATAAAAACCTGACTCCAGGGGACCCAATTTTCTAGATTTTTCCAGCAACAAGCTTACTATAATTTTGTTACCACAGTAGTTCCCAGTATGAACTCAATGACTTTACTTTTGATGTGCCATTGACACTTTTTCTCACAATGAAGGAACATACAGCTTTCCATAAGCTACAGAAGTGAAACCCTTATCTTCACCTGGTTCCAGTGGACTCAATTTTCCGGATTTTTCTGAGCAAACCATCTACTATAATTTTGTTCATATAGCAACTACCATGATGGTTCCTAGTAGGAGCCCAAATTCCTATGACATAAACAAACATCCTCTCAAATGTAAAATTAATCTGTGAGGAAAGTAAGGAAATCACCAGAGCCTAAGAATATGAAGGAAAAAGGAATGATACATTAATTGGACAAGTGACCTTCACATTCTAAATTCTTTATATTGTTTAAAGATTAACTTTAAATTTTGCTTTAAGTAATTATTTGTTAATGACTTTAAAGTTTTAATTTGTTGTTAGGTGCCATCAAGTCAGTTCGACTCATAGTAACCCTCATAGTATTTTAAATGGCTGATTGTTTTAGGGAGTGGACTGCTACATTCTTCTCCTATTTTTATCATGCTGGGGGTCGAATCCTGGTCCTCAGAAAGTGCAGAGCAGCACTCAACAGACTGAGCTAAACCCCAGCCCATTTAAATTTTTAGGAGTAATCACTAAAAATCCTAAAGTATGTATCTTCTGTTGGGAGAAGGATGTGACAATCCACTCCCAAGGCAATCCTGAAACAACCATTGAAAATCCTGTAAGGGTTCCTATGACTCCAGGGCACAACAATATGTCTTCTGAGGGGGGAATTGAATTTAAAAAGTTCATTCTTCATACAAAGGCAGGAAAGAAAATAGGGCAAATTTATGTTTAAAGAAGAAAATTCAATGCACTAGGTTTGATCAGAAAATACTGTGAATGTTTAAATTTTGAAAAAAGATTTAATATGGTAAAATACACATTTCCATCAATTCCAATAAAAATACTTCCCATGGCTTCAAGCACACGTATCCTACCATTCTTGCTGCTTTCTGAAGCAGCTCTGGAAGTTCCCTTTGGCATGGATGCTTCTATGTCCCGAATCAATTCAAAATGTTTACATTTTGGGCCGGTGCAGTGGCGCACACCTGTAATCCCAGAGACTCCGGAGGCAGAGGCAGGAGGATCGCAGGTTCGAGACCAAAGGCAGTCTGCATAATTTATTGAAGCCTGGTCTAAAAAACAAAAACAAACAAACAAAACAAACAAACAAAAAAACAAAAAAACAATGGGCTGAGGGTGCAGCTCATGGTACAGCACTTGCAAAGCATGCAAGCGTGAGGCCCTGGGTTCAACAACCAGTACCTGCAAAATGTTTACATTTCATGATCATTTTGACTTTGTGGAAGAGCCTGAAGTCACATGGTGCCAGATCCAGTGAACAGAGGTGAATAAGGACACATCATAACGTTTTCATCTCACAGAAACTGATACACCTAAAGAGATATGTGGCACATTGTCATGATGCAGGGTGAAACTAAATACCCTCACAAAAAAGGGCTTCCAGAACAGCTTCCAAAAAAAAAGGATAGGTGTATTCGAAGCCGCGGCAATATTTTGAAGGTGATTAGTGCCAATGTGTCTTTTACTGTAATAATTTTTTAATTTAAACATTCACAGTATTTTTGTTCACACTTTGTAAATATATAACCACATTAAAAAAAAAACTAAATTTGTGAGTTAAAGGATGAAGGTTTTCAGATAGAATATTTTTTAAAAATCAGCTACATGCTGTTTATATTGATATATGTAAACAAAAACAGCAAGAAAAAATTTTAAAGCATAGAAAGAGATGTATAGATGTACATGGAAAAAAGTAAATATAGCTAAAGATGCAATCCACAAAATAGCTAAAAGATTCATATTAATCACAAAATGCCTCCAGGAGGGGAGTGTCATTTGATAACAATTCTAGTTCCAGTTTATTTTTATTCATTAGCACCATTGTCTCAAAATAAATAAAGGAAAAATGGCCCAGGTGGTGCGGTGCCTCACACCTCTAATGCTGGTGACCCAGGAGGTGGAGGCACAGGGATCACAGGTTGGAGGCCAGAGGTATAGCCCTGTGACACAGCACTTGCAAGACCCGTGTGAGACTCTGCATTCAACTCTCAAGTATAAGAAAGAAAGAAAGAAAGAAAGAAAGAAAGAAAGAAAGAACGAACGAACTTATACAACCATAAGGAATGATGAAAAAAATCTACCATTATGGTGGGAAATTTTAGCAAAACACTAAAAAGGTTCATATTTTTAATGTGTATCAATCATTGTAAAAACTGTGCTGATTAATTTATATTTAGATAGATTATGAGAGATTCTTAAAAATTTTAATCATTAAGCATTATCAAATCTCTATTGCATTTCTATATACAATACAAATAGAAAATATAATTATTTTAAATATGGATTTTGCACAA
This sequence comes from Pedetes capensis, assembly GCA_007922755.1. Classification (NCBI taxonomy): domain Eukaryota; kingdom Metazoa; phylum Chordata; class Mammalia; order Rodentia; family Pedetidae; genus Pedetes; species Pedetes capensis. The sequence continues at coordinate 34,639 of VMDO01014231.1, read as the reverse complement.
AGAAAACCATAAAGTACCTAGTAAATAAGTATAATCAAAATACATCACATTTGCATAAATCAAATCTCAAATATTTTTGAAAAAATATATATTATCTTTTAACCTCAACATCAAGAAGGATTTCTTTTTCTTTTCTCTTTCTTTTCTTTCTTTCTTTTCTTTTCTTTTCTTTTCTTTTCTTTTTTTTATGGTACTGGATGTTGAACCCAAGCCCTCCAGCTTGCATGCTTTGCAAGTGCTGTACCACTAAGCTGCACCCTCAGCTCATTATTTTACTTTACTTGAAAAAGGGTCTCACTAATTACACAAACTACCTCTGGTCTTGAACTTGCTGTCCTCCTGCCTCTGCTTCCCAAGTGGCTGGGATTACAGGCATGGGCCACCATGCCTGGCTAAAAAAGATTCTTTAAACAAAGAACACAGCCAATTAAAAAATGTATACATTTTAAAAATTCATTTTCAAAATTATACCATTATAAAATCAAAAGAAAACTCTAAGCCAGAGAGAAGATATTTTCTGCTTAGAAAAGATTGTTGTTGTTGTTGTTGTTGTTGTTGTTGTTGTTAGGTGCCCTCAAGTCGGTATCCGACTCATAGCAACCATATGTACAAAGGGCAAAACACTACTGTCAGTGCTTCTCTGATATTCATAGGATTTTCAATGGCAGATTGATTTTTGGGAGTGGGTTTCCGGGTCCTTCTCCCTAAAAAAGATTAGTATCTTGAAATATAAAGAAATCAATAAGAAAAATAAAATATTTAATCAAAAAATATGCAAAAGATCTTAATATGCAAGTCACAAAATAGAAACCTAAAGCCTAATTGGCCAATAGACATATGCACAGACATATTCAACCTAGAAATCAAAAGTACAAATTATAGCCACTAAATTATTTCATGCTCATCAGAATGGCAAAGGCTAAAAATCCTGACAATGCCAACGGTTGCCAAGAGTATGAAATGGCAGAGCTGTTATCCGCAGCTGTTTGAAGAATACCACGGAAAAAATCATTTTACATTCCAATTTGTGAAAATCTAGCTGTGTTAGAAATGTGTGCACCCCATAACTCAGTAATACTACCTTAGAAACAGTCTTCTCAAAATAGTCTCACTTCTGAGTGCAGGTGTCACAGATAGGAATGCTAATATCAGTAATGATTATAATATAAAAAATGTTGTTGTTGTTAGGTGCCATCGAATCGGTATCCGACTCATAGCGACCCTCATAGGGTTTTCAATGGCTGACTGTTTGGGGATTGCCTTGGGAGTGGATTGCCAGGCCCTTTCCCCATTTTTGCGGTGCTGGGAATTGAACTCAGGACCTCAGAGACTGCAGCGCAGTGCTCTACCAACTGAGCCAAATCCCAGTCCCAATATAAAAAATAGAAGCACACTAAATGTTCATCAAAAAGAGAATGGATAAATGCTTTTAATTTGGGGATGTTGTTGTTGCTGTTAAGTGCTGTCAAGTTGTGTCTCGCTCATAGCAACCCTCAGAAGGTTTTCAATGGCTGTTTTCAGGATTGCCTTGGGAGTGGATTGCCACATCCTTCTGTCACTTTCACTGTGCTGGGAATTGAACTTGGGACCTCATAGACTGCAGAGCAGTGTTCTACCAACTGAGCTAAATCCCATCCCAATTTGGGGATATGTGAGCTTACTTGATAATAGAACAAACGACTTAGTCCTACAAGTACAAATGTGGTTAATTCTTACAAACATAATGTCAAGTTACAGAAAAAAAAATACAGTATGATTTCATTTACATAAATCCTAAGATATACAAAATTATCATGTATTATTTACCAATAATTATATAGGTCATCATGCAACTGGGGAAGAAATATAGCCTTGGCATATTGATAAGATATTGTGTCCTTGATAAGATAAGGTGGATACTATAATCTGAACATGAGTGTTCATTTTATTTTCTATACTGTTTAATATGTTTTATGTTATTAATTTTTCTATATTATATTATATATTGGCATTTTTGAAATATATAAATACTTACATATCATTGTCATACTATGTCTTAAATAATAAAGTAAAAAGTCAACAGTTTTATTTATTTTTCAAATTAGTACTGCACTTTGGGGGGAGAAGGATCCTGCAGCCTACTCCCACCATTGAAAACCCTATGAATAGCAGAGAAACACTGACTATAGTGTTTCACCTGTTATAGGTGGAGGTATAGGGTTGGTGTGAGTCATATACAGACTCGACGGCACCTAACAACAATGAGAACAAAAACTCATGTTTAAATCAGAGAGGATTTCTGGGGGGGAAGCTGTACTTGTCACATGTCTTTAAATTATACTGCTTATTTTATCTACATTTAAGACTTAAAGCCAGAGACAATGCTGAACATGTGAATTTTAGTTTTTCATTACGTATTTATAATTACTACCAGAACAGTTATACTCCCTAATGGGATCTAAATGCATTTGCCTCAAGCTTATTGCTTAGTGGATTTACTTTCAGAATTATTTGCTCCAACTGGTCCTATAAAAGTCAAGGGCACAAGATCTAAAAAAGAAAACAACTAGCAATTTCCTGTTTGAGCACTTCTGGTTCCTTTTCCCAATTCAGCCACTAGCTCATCTGCCTTGAATTTTATTGTTAGGTCTCTGGGACCAAGGTGGTTACTGGATACTGCCTTTCTGTATTCTCAAGTCAGGATCTAGCTAAAACATGTAGTCATAATTCATTGCTAATATACAGGAATGAAAACTATTTTTCCGATCAGATGTCCTAAAACTGGTAGTCTCTTCCACTATAGTTATACAAGCTGAGTTTGCTTATTATTTTCCTAACTGGTTCAACTTTATTACATTTCAGTGAGTCATTTTGTCATCAGTGCTGTATATGTTCTCAACTGAACTGCATGGTGAAATAGGCCATGCAGACTTAATTAGTACTACTGGGAATTTGAGAATGCATAATTATTCATGCCTCACTGTAGCATTATTATGGTGCACCTTTCTATGCTGGAGGTAGGAAGGTAACTTAATGTATTTTACTCTTTTCCTGATCAGGAAAATGGCAAAAGAGGCCAATTCTGTTAAGACATCTGAATTTATTATAAGTTTCTCAATTAATCTGAAGGAAGTAGTTCAAAATATATACAAATATTTATCCATTTGTGCAAATGTGTTTGTAAAGTTGTGTAGCTATGTTTATAATATTTGAAAAGATTAAAAGCACCTACACATCTAAAAATAAGGGCTAAATGAGGTACAGTATGACACATTCATATAATAGAATATTATTCATCCTTTTAAAATGTTTTATTATATTTACTGGCAATGTTACCAATCAGCTGGCTGGCGTTCTTTTGCTCTGTCTACATGGGAATCATGGCTAGGTGAGAAGCAGCTCTTCCAGTACTGGTAACCCTGGGCCCTTGAGTGCTCAGCCTAGGGGTTGGACTTACATCTCCAACTTCTGAAAGCTACAAGCCTATCGCTCCAGCCTTTAGAAACCAGAGACCTATGGCTCTAGACACTCAGAGTGAAGGCTTCTTATTTGGGTTTAACCACAAGTTGCCACAACACTTGGAAACTATTATAATCCTTGGCTTCCAGCAGCAGTGGACAATGACAGTATACAGCAGCAAGCAGCAGCAGGTGTCACCTTCTAGTGTTACAGCTCTTTGGAACTCTTCCAGTGACTAGATCTTCACAGCCTTCATTGTCTTTGTCACCTCTGCTCCCTGTCATTTCTGTCCTGAACACTCTGAAATTTTTCAGTTGTACCTTTGTCACTACTGCAGCTGGCACTGCGGCTGCTGCCTTTGCCACTACTGTTACTGCCTATGCCACTGCTATTGCTCTGCTGCCATTGCTTTGCTGTTGCTTCTACTGTTTTGTTCTTCATAGTACTAGCTTATCCCATCTTGCTAATGATAAAAATCTAAAGTAGGCAAGAAGAGATCATTCCAGGGAATCCTTTTATTGAGCCTAATGTTGCAACACTGTGGGAAGCACAGGCAGGTGTCTTGCAGTGGACTCCCAAAATGAGCCAAACAGCCTTCTTATAAACCAGAAAGGGGGTTTGGCAAAAGTGTCTACACCTTTCTTAGCCAATCACAATACAGTCCCTCATGCAAATGAGGGATTTTTCTTGCATCAATCACAGTAGTCTGTCAGGTAAATGAACGACTGTGTTTGCACCAGTCATAGGCCTTCTGTTGGGCCCTCAGTCATAGGCCTTCTGTTGGGCTCCCCTTTTGGCCTGGGTGAAAATGTCTGCAGAGTAAGCAAGGTCATCTAGAATTCACCAAAGCTTGTGATGGCAAAAACTCCAGGGAAAGCTGTTTGAAACAGTCCTGACTGGGACAATGCCTTTTGGAATCAGAGTTGTGCTTTGGTAGCAAGCAGTTATGATTGTAATGTAGTTTCCCTCAAGGTGCTCATGGAATGTTTAAAGTAGGCAGTGTAGGCATAAGAGCAGTCTGTTGGCTGTTTGGCTAATAGTCCTTTGCTCAAGGCAGCCAGGCACCAGAGAAGGGGCTAACAGCTGTCAATGAGGGAGTAAAACCACTCTTGTCCCCAACATTAAAATAAACATTAAAAGGGGGTGCTTACAATAAAGGCCTATCATTACATTAGCAGTGATTTAGCAGTATTCAACAAAGCTCTAACAATGCATAACTCTCACTCCAGTGTCCGAAGGATGGGTTCCTGGGAGGGATGAGTCCCTCAAATCTGCCTTAGCAAGGAAACATGTTCACAATATATTCATTAATAAAAGAAGCAAATCCAAAGGAGTATATATCGTATGATGTCTTTTTATATTTAAATATAGGAATAATATGAGATCTGGAAGGATATGCAACAAGATGACAGTAACTGTTCCTAGACTGTTGTTTTTACAAACCACTTCCTTTCCTCTCTCCCCTTTCTTAACATTTTGATTATCTGATCTTTCAATTATTTCATAACAATTATATATTCAATATATTACTTGGTTAAAAAAATCAAGGAAAATAAATCTATTAGATTTAAATCCACTTAAAATACAGAACAACATTTTAAGTAGAAATCAAGTTTGGGCTTTAAAGAAGGAATATCATATCAGAATGTGAAATACCAATTTTCTTCCTGCATTAGACATATGGAAAAATAGATACTGTAATGAAAAGCAAAATTACAGGAAAAATTTTATCAATCATTTATAAAAACTTGTTGCTGCTAGGGGCCAAGATATAGCAATCCTCATAGGGTTTTCATTGGTTGATTGTTTCAGGATTGCTTTGGGGGTGGATTGCCACATCCTTCTCCCACAAGTACTATTAATATTCACTGAAAATTCTAAGCTTTCATCTCATGCTCACTGCTATGGTTTGAATCTAAAATGTCCCCCAACGGTCATGTGTTGAATGTTTGGTCCCCAGCTGGTGATAGTGTTTTGGGAAGCTGTGGAACTTTAGGAGGTGAGATCTAGCTGATGGATGTAGATCACTGGGGGTATGACTTTGAAGGTCACCTGACCCACAGTTCCAGTCAAATCACTTCACTCTGGTTATCATGACCAAAAGAGTTTCTGCCGTAGGCCCCACCACTGCTCTGTTATACCTGCCCACTATGATGGACTGCAATCCTCTGAACCATGAGCCAAAAATAAATATCTCCTCCCTTAAGTTGTTCTGATAGATATTTTAGTGACAGCAACACACAAGCTAACTAGTGCACTCATTTTGTCTGATGTGAATTTTGAAATCCAAGACATTCATGTGATCCTGTCCATCTCAACAAAGAAAGAAAGAAGAAAGAAGAAAGAAAGAAAGAAAGGGGAAAGAAAGAAAAGAAGGAAGGAAAGAATGAAGGAAGGAAGGAAGAAGGGAAAAGAAAAAAGAAAAGAAAAAAGAAAAGAAAAAAACTGGCTTCTCATTGTTAAAACAGAAATATTTAACCTTATAATGAGGATGTAGACTATACAACATTCACAGGTGTATGTGTGTGTGTGTGTGTGCGCGCGCATGAAGGATAGAGAGAGAGAGATGGGAAGGAATTTCTTTATTTTCCATTAACTGTTCTGGTCTTAAAATACCTCATTCTGGAGGTATGAGAGAAAAAAGAACCTGAAAAGTCCAGTAAAAGATAAATTTTGGTGCCTGTCTAATTTAAGAATCTCAAGGTGATTCAGAATGCTAGATGAGTCAGTTAAATGCTAAATCAGAGCTATGGCCCCTCATTTAACATTTCTGTTAGGTAACAATCAAGTTTATGGTGAAAGTAGAGACAGCACATGGCCTTGTGCTTCTAGGGGATGATATATAGGGTTGTTTGAACCCTCTCAGTGTACTTTGCTGGTACTTTCCTGGCTGGTCTGTACCATAAAATAGCTGCTCCAGGACCCTTTCATTGCTGCTGTTCGTTGCCTTTCTTCACAATTTCTCTGCAAGTTTTCACCGCATTCAGTCCTGGTGCACCATGCACTCTTTGCCCTGTGCTAGGCTCTCCAGGACTCCTGTTGGTTTAGCACCACATTACAGCCTCAATGCAGCACTTGGATGCTTCTGTGTCTCTTGCCTGTCTCACCCTACCCCAAGTAGATTGGTGGCTTAAGCTGGCGTGGAAACATTCTGTAAATGAAATGGCAAAAGGAGAAAGGTACATTATATTTTTCTAATGACCTGTTTCCATTCTACTTCTCTAGTCTTATGTGGCAGCATGTAATTCTAGCCACACAGACATTTTATCCATGTCTTTCAAAACTCTGTTTCCTACTAGGAAGGAAAAACAGAGACTAGATTCATCTTCCCATAAGAAACAATCACAAAAATGGACAAAAGTTTACGGACATTGGCAGCACAGTCTTGCAATCCCTGAGAAAGGGGAAATAAGGTGAGTCCTACCATTGAAACAGCTTACTGCCTAGAATGTTTGCAGGCTGCAGTGCAAAGAGTGCTATGGTTTGATTGTGTCCCCTCCAAAGCTCAGTCTTAATGCTAATGTGATAGCATCAAAAGATGGGGTTTTTGAGAGGAGATTAGACCATGAAGGCCCTTATACACAAGGCTTCACCCTTCTGCCTTCTGCTACACATGGGAGGACACAGCATTCTTCCTCTCTAGAGGAAGCAGCAACAAGGTACAATCTTGGAAGTAGAAAACAGCCTTTGAGGGGCAACTGGATCTGCCAGTGCCTTGATCTTAGACTTCTCAGCCTTCAGCAGGGTGAGAAATAAATTTCTGTTCTTAATCAATTACCTAGCCTTAGGGGTTTTTTACACAGCAGCACAAAACAGACGTAGATGGAAGGAGATCATAGAGAAGTACCTTAACTTCTTTGTGCTGAAATGGAAGGGTAAAGAATGAAGCCTATTAAAAATGCTAATGTCAGTGATAAAAACAATGACAATAATAAAACTTATTGCACACACATATGCTAAGTGTATTGTCTCCACAAAAACACAGAATATCAATAAATATGTTTAAAACAATGATAATATTTTGAAAACACATAGCTGCAACTTACAAAAGATGGCTTGAAAGCCTGGCATGTTGGCACACATCTGTAATCCCAGCAAGCAGGGAGGCAGAGGCATGAGGATCATGAGTTGGAAGCCTAAGGCAGTTTGCATAACTTATGGAATGAGGATGCAGCTCAGTTCAGGGCACTTGCAAAATTTGGACAAGGCCCTGGGTTCAACCCCAAGTGCCATAAAAACATAGTTTGAACATGGGCAAGAGGTTATTTTATTTTCCTGATGTTCAATAAACACTTGCTAAACAAATTTTTTGTATTAAATTTCCCTAGAAGCATCTTCTCTGCTATTCTGCTCATGTGACAAATGGTTTAAAATTCAAGGATTTGTCAAAATTTTTTTGATTAGATACTTTGATGTGCTTCTTCATTGCAATATAAACCGAAGATACCTAACTCATTGCCTTATTTTCAAAAGATGATTCCACAAGTCCTTAACTGAAGGATACAGATGTTGGTTGGTAGGGTTTCTGGAAGTTACTGTCCCTTCCAGGAACTCCTAGTGATGTCAGAATTCTCCCACCACAGTAGCTCTGTGGTTGACTCCCCATGGTCACAAGGATGTGCACTACTAGGGATGTCTGGAATATGGGGAGTTTGATCATACTGAGAATTCTGAGAAAACTACCAAGGAAGAATGAATTAAATGTTCATTAATTCAAATGACATTTATCAAACATCAACATTTTTGTCAGATTCTTTGTTATGTATTTAGGGTAAAAATGAGTAAAATAACTGGCACTCCCATTGGAGAATTACAGCCTAGAGAGGAGGAGCAATGAAGCTTATGACACATTTTAAAGAAGCCCTAGAAAATAACTAAAAACAAAATGTTGATTTTTCTCCTAATTTAGAGAAAGTCAGTTAGAAATCATGTGTAAGGAAAAAAAGCTCAGTTCTTAAGAAATTTGCAACACTTTCTTTACACCAGTCATTGTAGCTACTTTTCAAAAATTAAGGCATTACTCATTATAATAATCCTGTTGTTATTGTTAGGTGCTATCAAGTCAGGTCATAGTGAGCCTCATAGGTTTTCAACAGCTGATTGTTTCAAGATTGCTTCGGGAGTGGATTGTCATGTCCTTCTCCTGGTTTTGCAGTGCTGAGGATCAAACCCAGGACCTCAGAGAGTACTGAGCAGCACTCTACCAACTGAGCTAAACCCCCACCCCATAATAATCTTATGAAGCAGATATTATTATTATTTCCCCCATTTCATAGATGAAGAAATTGAGGTCCAAACTAATAAGTAACCCATCCAGATTTACATAGGTAGCAAGTGGATTATCTTTTGTTGTTGTTGTTAGGTGCCATCAAGTTGGTATCCAACTCATAGTGACCCTATCTACAACAGGTGAAACACTATTGTCAGTGGGTCTCTGCTATTTATAGGGTTTTCAATGGCAGATTGACTTTTGGGAGTGGGTTGCTGGGTCCCTCTCCCAAGCCTACAGTACCTGGTGTTCCCAGGCAGTCTCCCATCCAAGTACTAACCAAGCCTGACCCTCTTTAGCTTCCAAGATCTGACAGGATTGGATGTCACAGGGCTATGGCTACAAGCTGGATTATCTTTAGGAAGATGATAAAAGGTCAAAATTAAATGTGTTATTTTAATATTAAAAGTCATAGTCAAAAGAATTAGAAACAGAATTCTTCAAAAATTTTCAATGTCTTCCTATTGTTGTTGTTGTTATTGTTGTTAGGTGCCATCTAGTTGAGCCCAACTCACAGCAACCTTACCTACAACAGAACAAAACACTCCCCAATTCTGTGTCAGGCACACGATCTTCTCCATGTTTAAGCCCTTTGTTGTAGCTAATGTGTCAATCATCTAGTTGAGGGTCTTCCTTTTTGTTCATTGACCTACCACTCTCCCAAACATGATGTCCTTCTCCAGGGATTGGTCTCTCCTGACCACATGTCCAAATATGTAAGATAGAGTCTAGCCATCCTTGATTCCAAGGAGTACTCCTGTTGCACTTCTTCTAGGACAGATCTGTTGTTTCTTTTGGGAGTCCATGGTATATTCAATATTCATCTCCAGCACCATAATTCAAAATTCAATCTTTTTCCTGTCTCCTTTATTCAACATCCAGCTTTTACAACCCTATTATGTGAATGAAAATGCCATGGTGTGATTCAGGCATACCTTTGTCCTCAGTGTGGCATCTTTACTTTTCAAGACTTTAAGGAAGTCTTTTACAATGGCTTTTCCCAATACAATACATATTATTATTTCTTGACTGTTGTTTCCATGGATGTTGATTATAGGAACAAATGAAGCAAAATCTTGGACAACCTCAATCTTTTCTCTATTTATCATGACCCAGTTGTAAGGATTTTTGCTTTCTTGATGTTGAAACATAATCCATACTGAACGTTGTGTTCTTTGATTTTTATCAGTATTTCAAATCCTCTCCCCTTTCAGTAAGTAGAGTTGTGTCATCTGCATAACTCAGGTTGTTAATGAGTCTTCCTCCAAGTATGATGTATTCTTCATTAAGTCCAACTTCTCAGATTATTTGCTCAGCATAGAGATTGAAGAAGTATGGTGGTGAAAGGATACAGCCATGGTGTACACTTTTCTTGGCTTTAAACCAGGCAATGTTTCCTTATTCTGTTCAAACAACTGCCTCCTTGTCCATGTGTAGATTCCCTACTCTTAATGGGTATTCCCATTCTTTGAAATGTTATCCATAATTTGTTATGATCTACACAGTCAAATGCCTTTGCAAAATCAATAAAACATAGGTATATATCTTTCTGGTATTCTCTGCTTTTGGCTTATATCCATCTGACTTCACCAATGGTGTCCCTAGTTTTATGCCCTCTTCTGAATCCAGCTTGATTTTCTGGAAGTTCTCTGTCTATATACTGCTGCAGTCACTTTTGAATGATCTTTAGCAAAATTTTACTTGAGTGTGATATTAATGATATCATTCAGATCCTCTTTCTTGGGAGTAGGCACAAATGTGGATCTCTTCTAGTCAGTTAGCCAAGTAGTTGGTTTCCAAATCTCTTAGCATAAACAAATAAGCACCTCTAGTACTGCATCTGTTTGTTAAAACACTTCTGTTGGTATTCCATTAATTCCTGGAGGCTGTGTTTCACCAATTCCTTCAAGGCAGCTTCCACTTTTTCCCTCTGTACCATTGGTTCCTGACCATATACAACCTCTTAAAATGCTCGATCATCCATCAATTCTTTTTGTTATAATGACTTTGTGTATTCCTTCCATCTTCTTTAGATATTTCCTGCATCATTAAATATTTCCTGTAGAATCCTTCATTACTGCCACTTGAGGCTTGATTTTTTTCTCTGATTCCTTAAGCTTTAGAAAAACAAAGCATATGCTTCTCTTTTGGTTTTCTATCTCCATCTCTTTGCACATGTCATTATAACATTTGATTTTGTCTTCTTGAGTTGTCCTTTGAAATTTTCTGTTTAGTTCTTTAACTTCATCATGTCTTCCTTTTACTTTAGCTGCTCATAGTCTCTTCTGACATATAATTTAGTCTTTTCTCTTTTCATGTCTTTTTAATAACCTTTTGCTTACCTCATGAATGATGGCTTTGATGTCATGCCACAACTTGTCTGGTCGTTAATCATTAGTGTCTAATTCATCAAACCTTTTCCTGAGGTGTCTCTGAACTCAAGTGGGATATACTCAAGGTCATACCTTGGGTGTCATACACTTGTTCTAATTTTCTTCAGTTTCAGTTTGAACCTGCATATGAGCAATTGATAATGTGTCCTAATTCAGATAAAATATTCCATCCATGATATCTAAGGACAAGTATGACAGAATAAAATATGAGAAAAGAAAATATTCCCAGAGTAACCAAGCTATTCTATTATCCTTTTCAGAATACCCAAAAGTGATTAATTCATTTGTAGGAATCTTTCTTGGGTCTATTTAAATGTTTGGCCTATGCATTTTCTTTTGCGTAAAACATTTACTCACAAGCTCAAGTGATAAATACACTAAGCTATAGTTTTCTCATCTGACAAACAGGGATAATAAAAATACCTACTTCAGAAAACTATGAAAGAATTTCTCCCATGTGATGCTATGGTGTCCAGACAGGATTTCAGGGTACTAGATGGCAATACTCAGCAATCAGCACATGCCACAAAGTACCCCTTATGCTCTGTTCTGAATAAAAGACAGCTATAATGAGAAGAGCAGCTGGGATTTAGCTCAGTTGGTAGAGCGCGGCGCTGCAGTCTCTGAGGACCCGAGTTCAATTCCCAGCACCGCAAAAATGGGAGAAGGGCCTGGCAACCCACTCCCACAACAATCCCGAAACAGTCAGCCATTGAAAACCCTATGAGGGTCGCTATGAGTCAGATACCGACTTGACGGCACCTAACAACAATAATGAGAAGAAAGCCTTATTATCTACACAATGTGAAGGTAAATGCAAACTTGCAAATCAGTCAGTAAAACAATGTGTAGGCAAAGGGCGCTTCCTTAACTCACTTGTTGTTTGTTGTTAGGTGTCATGGAGTTGGGTCCAACTCATAGGGACCTTATGTACAACAGAATGAAACACTCCACCAACACTGCTATGGCCTCGCACTATGTCAGTACTTCTCTGCTATTCATAGGGTTTTCAATGGCTGATTGTTTCAGGAGTGGACTGCTATGTCCTTCTCCCATTTTTGCAGTGCTGGGGATTGAACCCACAGCCTCAGAGAGCACCAAGCAGCACTCTACCCAGCTGAGGTAAACTCAAGACCTTAACTTCCTTAGCCCACTGGAAAGGGTTGCTATACACAAGTTAGCAAGTTGACTTCCATCTCTCTTGTACTAGGGGTCTAAAAAAATTTTAGTCTTCAGTGCAATATGAGACAGAGTCCTACTCATTTGGAAGACTTTATGGAACTCATTTACATACAGAATTCCTTGCAAAATAATTAAATCAGCACCCCTAGGATGAGCTATAAAATAGAAAAACAACTGAGCAATCACATCTATGAGCAAAACTCAAGTTTTATCTTTATTATATCATGGAATGGGAAAGGAAAATCATTCACAAGTTAGCTTTGATTAACAAGCTTCATTCTGAGAGTTCTTAATGCTATTAGCCTATTGCACATTAGGAAGGCAGAATCTAAACCGAATCTTTTAATGGGATTAGTGGAGGTTTCCTTGATCTCAGACTAAATTAAAGTTAATCTAGACTAAGATGTTGCAAGAATGTTGCCTAGACTAATTCAGCTGAAAACAAATCCACAGGATTCTCTAGGCCCATGGAAATATATTTTTAATCCTAGCAGGCTTAGACTTCTTATCAGTCCTTAAACTGGCAGACAAATTCATGACTTTCAGATGGGATGTCTATCTTTTTTCTTCTAAATACTTCTGATCTCCACTCCTGGTTCAAAATTTGGCCCTAAGAGTGATTCCCCATTCATTCACGGTGCTTGTCCTCCACCATCTTCAAATTCTAGGGTGAAGACCATCTTCTTCATGAATAAACACTGAATTATTGTACTGTCAGGCACAAAACATGTACTCTGTGCATATGAGTGTGTGTGTGAGAGAGACAGTGTGCGTGTGTGTGTGTGTGTGTGTGCGCGCGCGCGCGCAGGCTGAGCATCTCTAATCAGAAAATGTGAAACATGAATCATACATTTTTTGTCTGTCAACACAACACCACAGGTGAAAAATTCCACAACTGACCTTATGGTTCAGATAGGTCAGAGTGAAAATGCAGGCATACAACACACAGTTTATTCAATGCCTTCGGGGGAGGGAATATTTTTCCAACCTCTTTCAACTGGTATATATGTTTTCTGACCATATCCAGATTCATCCACATAAGCATGAAAGGATGATAAAATACTATGCATTCAGGTCAGGCTTACAAAACATGTTCTCTAAGATGCCCTGCATGAAGCCAAGAACATACATTTCTCATTGTATGTTTTAGCTTATTCTTTGCTCTGTGATGTAAAGATCTTGTTGAAGTGTCAAACAAACAAAAAAAGCCCCAACCACATAGGAGACAGTGATGTGAGAAACATCTTATGAAAGAGTATGATACTGAAATGACCATCATATGTCAGCTGAAGAAACAGAGGAATAAAATATTGAAGTTCGATGCTGAAAACGATTTTTTAAAAAGTTAATAAGAAATCAGAAAACATTGTATAAAGCCAATAATAAATATCTTGATTGTATTTTGAAAGAGTAGATCTGTCAATGCTGCAGTGAATACATGTCACTTGATGGCATGATGGTCATGAAACAAGCAAAGATCTATCACAATACACTGAAAATTGAAGGGAACTATAAATATTCAGCAGGCTGGAGACAGAAATTTAAGAAAAGACATGACATTTAATTGGTAAGATTTGTGGTGATAAAGCATATTCAGGTCACAAAGCATCAGAGAAATTCATTGATGAATATGCCAAGGTCACCACTGACGAAAATCTGACGCCCAAACAAGTCTATACCAGTGAAGGAACGTCACCGTTTTGGCATTATCCCCAGAAATACACGAACGTCAGCTGATGAGACATTCCCTACAGGAATTAAGGATGCCAAGAACAGAATAACTGTGTTGGGATGTGAATTCTCACTGGTTTCTTTCTTTATTTATTTATTTAGTGAGTTAGAGTCTAGCTCAGTTGGTAGTGTTCCACTCTGTACTCTCTGAGGACCCAAGCTTGATCCCCAGCACCACAAAAAAGGGAAAAGAATGTGTCAATCCACTCCTGAAGCTATCCTAAAACAATCAGCCATTAAAATCCCTGTGAGCATTGTTATAAGTAGGACCTAACACAATGGCACCTATCAACACAATTTATTTTACAGTGCTGGAGTTTAAAATCCAGGCCTTGTATATGTTAGGCAAGCATCCCACCACTGAACTGCATCCCCCACCTCTCTTCATGGTTTCAAATGAATGAATTTCTTGCTAGTCTATTGTTAGGTTAACAAAAAGGCCTAGATTACCAGAGTCATCCCTTCTGATTGGTTTCACAAAGGTTTTGTGCCAGCAGCTCATAGTCATGGTAGGGAAGCAGGACTGGGTGGTGGGTGCATGACTTTGTTATTCCTTGACAACTGAACTGCTCTTCTTCCAGCTGAAACTCTCAACAACAGTAATATTTACACTACCTGCTTTCCTCTATATGTTACTTTAATTCAGCCATGTGACCAAAATATCCTTAGAACAATGAAAGACAAATATAAAAACATTTTCGTGAACAGCATGCTAGCAGCAGTGGACCAAAGTGCGGGTGTGGAAGATTTTCAAAGTGTGTTTAGCATATTGATGCCATAGAAGCTGTTGCCCACGTGTGGAACAGTAACTAGAATTATGGGTGTGCACATCTGGCCCAACCTCTGGCCCACAACAGTGTGCAGTGGTGATGAACAAGGTAGTCACTTTAAAGGAATCTGTCTCCAACAACAATATCAAGTAAGAAAAAAATGTGACTTCCTTACATATGTAAAAAAAAAAAAAGTATATGCCTTCAGAGTTCATTGTTGTTAGGTGCCCTTGAGTTGGTGTCCGACTCATAGCGACCCTACATAAAACAGGCAAAACACTATTGGCAGTGCTTCTCTACTATTCATAAGGTTTTCAATGGTGGATTGATTTTGGGGAGTGGGTTGCCAGGTCCTTCTCCAAAGTCTGCAGTATCTGGTGTTCCCAGGTGGTCTCCCATCCAACTACTAACCAGGCTGAGATCTGATGGGATCAGAAGCCACAGTACTATGGCTGCAGGCCACAGTTCATTAGTAAGGCGTAAAAAAAAAGTAGATAGTGGAGAAATTTTTAACGTTAATAATGAGACTCCTGTTGTTCATTCATTGACCAATGATGAAACAGCCAAAATGGTTCTGAATGAAGGTGGTTATGATTGTAGTGACACTGAAGATGATGTTGTTAACATTGTCTAAAAAGAGCCTGTGACAATATGGTGGAAACATGTGGTAGGCATATTAAAGTACTAGAGCAGCATGCATTCATAAAGAACAAAAAATCATGACAGTTTATAAATCATGACAGTTTATAAAATCAGACTTCTGAGACAAAATTTGTTCTAATGAGGGAATTGAGTCTGCTGGGAACATTTTAAAAAACTTCCAAACAGAATGCGTCCTCCTGGTTCCTTGACTGTTCCTCATGTTTATTCTTGCCTAAGAAAGTACCATACAGCTAGATATTGTAGCAGATGCCTGTAATCCCACCACTTGGGAGGTGGGATTGTGAGTTTGAAGCCTACCTGGGCTATATAGTGTGTTCCAGGCCAGCCAGGACTACACAGTGAGAGTCTGTCTCAAAATGTCAAAAAAATAAGTTAATTAAAAATAAATGCAAACATATATATTAAAATGCAGACTAAGTAGCCTTTCATTCACCACGTTGTTGCTGTCGAGTCGGTATTCGACTCATAGTGACCCTGCCTACAACAAGTGAAACACTATTTTCTGTGCTTCTCTGCTGTTCATAGGGTTTTTAATGCTGGATTGATTTTTGGGAGTGGGTTGCCAGGTCCATCTCCCAAGCCTACAGCACCCGGTGTTCCCAGGCGGTCTCCCACCTAAGTACTAACCAGGTCCGACCCTGCTTAGCTTCTGAGATCTGATGGGATCGGATGCCACAGGGCTACGGCTGCAGGCTCAATCACCATACAGCATAGTAAATGGAGACTGAAGCAGCAGCTGTTTGCTGTTGCTGGTACCTAATAGCCCACACAAGGATGCTGGGGATACTGCTGTGCTTCTCACCTACCCTGGACACATGATGTTTTCATTGTATCACTGGTGTGTCCTGTTTCCTCCCATTAAGTGCTTAGTGTGAGCAAGGGTAAGGAAATGATTGCTTATCCGTAGCATAGAAATTCAGAGTCAAGAATGATGGCAATGCCAGAAGACTTGTCTACATGAGTGGTTGAGATATTGACACCTGTGATTTCTGCTGGTTTAATGTACACTTTGGTTCATGCACAGAATGATGTAAAATGTTCAGGATGTGTGTTTAAGGTATTTGTTAAAAACTTAAATGAATTTCATGGACTTGGGTCCCACCCCCAAAATATCTCATTATGTATATACATGCATTCTAATATGTGAAAAAAGAATCTGGGATCAAACATGCTTTTGGGCCCAAGTATTTTGGATAAGGGATGCTCAATACATATATTCATATGTGTGTGTAGATTCATATGTGCACACAGATACATGTACACTAATGCACAACATATGTATGTGCACGTGATGTATATTTGTGTGTATTGAGACATAGAGGGATAGTGTTATGGATATAAAGGGAGGAAGTAAGACAACTTGTCTATTATAGAGGCAAACAGAGAAAACAGTCTGACATTCAAGTGCTTTTTAAACTCATGTGCATAAAAAAATCTGAGGATCTTGTTATGATATAGGTTCCTGATTAGTAGGTCAGGGTTGGAACCTGTGATTGTGTATAGCTTACTAACTTTAGATAGGCCAGTGCTGCTGGTATTTTGACCACACTTTCAGAAATGGAGACTAGGGTAATCTAGACCCATATGCTAGCTGTAAGTGAGTAATTTAACAACAAGCACTGCAAAAGCAATGCAAAAGACATTAAGTTATTTCATGACAAGCACTATGCTGAATACTTTAGATACATTTTCTCATTTAGTCTCCTCAATCCGGTAAGTATTATTATACAAATTTAATAATGAAGAGATAAGAAAATTGAGAGATGGAGAAGCTACATGGCTTTCACCGTGGCCCACAGCTTGCATACAGGGTTCACTCTAAGGCTGTATTCCCTCCAAAACAGAGATTAGATGCTGAAATACCCCCAAAGAGAAAAGAGAAAATAGGCATTGGCCCTTGACATGATTGTCAGTGCAACCACATCTCTGGGTTGGGAGGAGATTTTTCCTTGAACTCACTTTCTAATTCAAACAGCAATGTTCACCGTGGGAAGGGCTAGGCCTGGAGGCAGACAAATTAGGGCTTGAAATCTTGTTCCACTTGTTATGTGATGCTTGACCTAGGTCATCTCATCTTGCTGAATTCCAGTTTCTTTGTGTGTAAGAAGAAATTTGCATGATAGGATAGTGAAGATAAGTCGATAACACCATTTTGTTGTGCCTAGCACAATGTCGGTCATATATTAGGCATTGAAATGATTTAGGATCTCTTGTTTTGCTTTGCTTTGCTGCCTCATCTGATTTCTTTTCAGCGTGAGTTTGGCAGCACAGAGAGATTGTGTGCTTATAAAAGTAAATGGCACTTCTTTGTTATATGTGGCAAATCACTTCTAAAAGTTTGGAGGCAATCTCTTCCCGCACATTCTAACTCTGTGCATTAATAAAAGTGGAGTGACTACCTCTTGCTCCTTTGCTGAGAGGGCCAACACAAGGATGAATGTGGTGCTATTTAAGAAACAATTGGAGCAAAGACAGTTCCATGTAAAAGACAAGTCACTAGTAAGCAGGCCACTGCTGCGGGCCCTCTTAGAGGAAAATCCTCTGAATTATCTATTGTGATTTTAAAGTACAAAAATTTGCAGCCAGATTTGTTCCAAAGGCCCTCTTCCCAATGATGCAGCAGGCAATTTCTTTCATGCAAAGATTCAGGCAATTTCCCAGGAATGTGCTCCTTTGGGATACAGATGCTATGCACATGAATCAAATTACTCCCACAATAAAACATTAATCTATTTCCCTGGTGCTTTTCCTAAAAGTATTAAAAAGAAGTCACTAAGGATTGTTGCTAGGAGGTTTAGAGATCAACTTCAAAAAACAAAATGCAACTTCCAATCATCAGGGCAAGCTCAAAGCTTTATTAAATATGATATGTAACTGCAAAATTTAGTAGTTATTCATCTTCATAAAAGTAGCACTTATATTCTGAGCTCTGGGGTCAAATTTTCTGAATGCCTGTCTGTTACTCTCTGTTACATACCATCCCAAAGACTCACCTGAATCAAAGATAGATTTTGCAACTGGAAAATTCATAAGCAAAAAGCAAGTAAAATTTCAGAGGTCGAAAAGGCAAAGGGTATGAGGCAATAGAATGAAGAATGAAAAATACAGTTCATACAAGTTTTCAAATGCCCTATGGCATATTTGTGAGAAAAAACTGAAAGGTGGCATGATAAATATATATACACATATTTTATAATATAATAAATATAATTTTATATGTAATTTTTAAGGATCATTATTAATTACTGATTTCTTTTCATTAGTCTTAGCACCCCCAGAGAATTTTCTCAGTAAACTTTACAACTTCAAATTCAGGATAATATTTGTTATCAAGGCTAAGGAAAAAACAGAAAGCTGATAAATATTGAAGGGGGAGATGTTTTAATTAGTTCATCTTATTACCAAGCAATTATAGTAAATATATGTATGTGTACATATATATATATATGGGCTGGGATTTAGTTCAGTGGGTAGAGCACTGCACTGCAGTCTCTGAGGCCCCGAGTTCAATTCTCAGCACCCCAAAAATGGGAGAAGGGCCTGGCAATCCACTCCCAAGGCAATCCCGAAATGGTCAGCCATTGAAAACTCAGCCATTGAAAACCCTATGAGGGTCGCTATGAGTCGCATACCGACTCCACGGCATCTAACAACAAATAACATATATATATATATGTGTGTGTGTGTATACATACATATACACATGTGTGTGTGTGTATATATATATATATATATATATATATATATATATATATATATAATTCATGAATTAACTATTTTATTATTGGCTCCCAGAACTATAGAGAAACTAAACAATCTTATTTTAGTAAAAAATCGATCTTACAGACATGCACATTCTTCAGAAAGCTTATTTTGCTCTTTATATAATAGATGGATACCCAGCAGCCCACTCTCAAAACAATCAAGCCGTTGAAAACTCTATAAATAGCAGAGAAGCACAGACAATAGTGCAGGGCTTGGCACAGTGTCTGCTGGGTAGTATTTCATTCTGTTGTATAAGGTCACTAAAAGTCAGACCAGACACAACAGCACCCAACAACAACAAACAATAACAAACAATACACAGAAGTACAGCTGTGCCACAGAAATCATGTTTTACTGATGTGGATAAAGTAAATAAGAAGAAAAATGAGAAATGAGAAAAATATTAGATTTGTCCCTCCACTAAGACATTACCATTAGCTCTGTCCTTTAAATAGTCTGCTGGGCTGAGTCTGCTATATATGAGTATTTTCTGATTCAAACCATGTCCTCAGAGCAGAGAGGATTTATTAAGCATCTGCTATGAGGTAGGTATGGGCTGGGATTTAGCTCAATTGGTAGAGTGCTGCGCTGTAGTCTCTGAGGACCCGAGTTCAATTCCCAGCACCTCAAAAATGGGAGAAGGGCTTGGCAATCCACTCCCAAGGCAATCCCGAAACAGTCAGCCATTGAAAACCCTATGAGGGTCGCTATGAGTCACATACCGACTTGACAGCATCTAACAGCAACAATGAGGTAGGTATAGTGCTGAGCATTTATTTTTATTTTTGTTTATTGTTTTTATTTTTGTTTTCAGTACTTGGCAGTTGAACCCAGAGTCTTGCACATGCTTTGCAAATGTTCTACCACTGAACTGCACCCCCAGCCCACTTATTTATCTTTTATTTTGAAACAGAGTTACACAGTCCGCCTCTGGCCTCAAACTCGTGATCTTCTTGCCTCAGCCTCTCAAGTCGCTGGGATCACAGGTGGGTGCCATTGTACCCAGCAGTGCTAAGCATTTTCTTATGGCACTGTCATACTCGAAATGCATAACAATGGTGTCATGCGTTACCATTCCAACCTCATTATTGTGGTCACTTCACTAGAAGTATGAATCCATCCACTCCTCCCTCAGTGTCTAGGATCCATAAGATTCAGATGACATTATAGAAGTCAGATTAAAAATCAGACCATTTTATTATAAAAATTGTTTGGATGACTGACTCACATAGATATTTTGTTTGACAACACGACTGTGAATATTCAGCAGGTATTTTTAATGTCTCTCTCCTGCACAAACAATGCCATTGTCTTCACTCATCTGACATCAGGATATGTGCAAGGAAATACCTGAGAAATATTCTTGATGACAATGAATATTTAGAATGAGATGCATTAATGAGGTTAAGCTGTGAACAAAACTAACAACAGCAAAATCACTGGACCTCTTGAATCTTAGTGTTCAAGTTAATATCTTGATTTGTCCCTCGCAAGTAAATTTTACAGAAAGTTGTATGGAGATTTTCTCTCAGCTTTACCAAGTTTAAAAGACTGAGTATTTTGCAAAACTCACAGAACTGTGTTCCTCTACCTCGTATACTGGGTTGCTTTCATCTTTAAATATAAAAGAGAAAGGCTTTTTCCCTGATAAGTAAGGAACAGCAGCTGAATTCTATGTAATGATTAGTAGGAAGAGGCAGAGAAATACAGAAATAGCTGAGGTGTTCTAAAAGTCGTTATTATTGTGAACCAAAAAAGCCCCATTACATAATTCAGTATCAAACTCTTTTCTCTCTGAAATTGTTCTTTTTTTTTTTTTTTTTTTATCTCAGACTGTTAGCCAAAGGTTTGTTTTTACAAAGTTTTACTCTATCTGGTTGTTCTCAGTGGGTACTATTTATTGTTTTACTTAACTTACACCAGCACTGGTTTTTTTAATGTTTGGGTTTTCAACTTAAACCTTGCCAATCATCAACAATGTCTGTCACTGAATATTTTTTTTATTTGCTAAGAGCAGAACAAAGTTGTTGTTGTTGTTGTTGTTAGGTGCTGTCGCGTAGGATCTGACTCATAGCGACCCTATGTACAACAGAACGAAACACTCCCCTACGCTGTGCCAGGTATATGATCTTACATATGTTTAAGCCCATTGTTACAGACACAGTATCAATTTATCTAGTTGAGTGTTTTCCTTTTTCTTAGCTGACCTGCCACTCTCACAAACTTAATGTCCTTCTCCAGGGATTGGTCCATCCTAACAACATGTCCAAAATATGTAAGACGCACTCTAGCCATCCTTGTTTCCAAGGAGCACTCTGGTTGCACTTCTAGGACAGATCTGTTGGTTCTTTTGGCAGTCCATTATATATTTAATATTCATCTCCAGCACCATAATTCAAAAGCATCAATTCTTCTCCAGTCTCCCTTGTTCAATGTCTCCCATCTAAGTACTAACCAGGCTCAACCCTGTTTAGTTTCCAAAATCTCATGGGATAAGATGCCAAAGTGGTATGGCTGCAGGCCAGAGCCAAATTAGTCCTTTATTCTTTCAGCTTTCCCAAACTCCATAAACAGAAAACTCAAACATCTACTGCCACCTAGTGGCATCCATGAATTCTTCAAATAAAATTTAGGTGCAACAAGCCACAACTATTTTTCTTAGATTGATGGAATGTTTTGAGTATCTCAATCTAAAGCAAGCCAAGATCAAAATTTTAAAAAATAAACTATACATGTGTACTACATATACATATTACAATCAGTAATATTTTTACATTGCAACAAAATAATGAATAGGTTAAGAGCGAATTTCTGTTTTAATTTTTTATTTGAAATAGAGATTCACAAAACATTGCAAAAATATTACATCAACTTCAGTGAGAAACTGCCAAACTATTTTCAAAGTGGTTGTGTCATTTTGTATTCGCACCAGCAATGTATGAGAGATTCACATTCTTTGCATTCTCTTCTGCCTTGCATGTTGTCACAATGTTTTATTTTAGCCATTCTGATAAGTGGGGAGAGATATTTCACTGTGGCTTTAATATGAATTTCCCTAATGGTTAAGGATTCTGAATATTATTTCACTTGTTTATTTTCTCCGTATGTCTTCTCTTGGGAAATATCTGTCTTTTGCCTATTTTCTTTATCTTTTTTTTTTCTATTACCTTTGGGGAGCTCTTTATAAATTCTAGATACAATTCCTTTGTCAGATACTGGGTTAAAAACTATTATCTGCCAGTGTGTCGCTTGTCTTTTCTATTAACATGGTTTATTACAGAGCATTTTTTAAAATTTTATTTTTATGTGGTCCAATTTATCAGAAAAAACACTGTATCATGCCTTTGTTGTCATCTCTAGTCATAAGTCCTGAACACATTCTCCTGTACTTATTTTCTACACATTTTGTAGTCTTACATTTAAGCATATGATCTGCTTGAGTTATTTTTTGATAAAATGTGAAATTTAGGTTGAGGTTGATTTTTCAAGATGTCCAAATGCTCCAACACTATTTGTTAAAAAGATTATCCTTCCTCATTGAATTGTTTCTGTGCCGTTGCCAAAAATCAGTTGTGTATGTTGCTGTTGGTTATAACATTTAGTTTTTATTTCACCTCTCAGTCAAACATGTTGCAAGATGAATCCCCACAATAGTCTTTTGATGAAACTAATGTAAAAATATTATAAGATTTTTATAAAAAATGAAAAGTGGATCTCAGAAACCTAGTATGGTGGCATACTAGGTAATATGCAGGAAGAAAGAGAATAGAGGGCTCTGCAGCCAGCAGGTCTCATAGTCCATGTTTCCCTGATAGATAATACCCTTACAAACAGCATACTTGCTAAGCGGAAACAAAATTAAAATCATTCCTCACTTCTAAGTTCATTCAGGAAGAATGATAAGACTGTGAGATGTATCTCACCGCCAGTAATCGAAAAGGATATTGTTTAATGTGTTCTGCTCCATTATCAAAACCTGGATTTCTACAACCTTTTGAAATGCCTGCCTCTGAGTCCAGTCCTTGAAGATACTGGGAATCCATTAGTCCATTCCAGGCACAGGACTCAAGGGTAAACATTTCTTTCCTTCTCCTAAAGGCTCAGATTCCACCCTAAAGATCACACCCCACCTTAGTTCAGTGCAGGAGTAGCTCATTACTACTGCCCGCCTTCACACCTCAAAGGTGTACTGCCTTTATAATCTATGTCTATATTCTCTATTTTTAATAAACTTATTCTTACTCTATACTTGGGAGATGGTCATGGCAATCCACTCCCAAAGCAATCCCAAAACAATCAACCATTGAAAACCCCATGAGGGTTGCTATGAGTCAGAGACTTTCAGCTTTTCCCCTGGCCTCTAGTTTCATTCCTTGCCTTTACTGTGCCTGAGATCTCACTGTTTTGGGTTTACACAGCCAGGCAGGGGAGAAGTGGGAAGGAAAAATTTAACTTCCAAAATTCCTTAACTTATTTCTACTCCTTAGTCTTTAGCACATAACCTGAATAAACCCCCTTGGGACTTCGCCCTGTGTCCACAGAATACAAGCTTACTACTCAGTCATGGCCCATGTAATAGCCCTTCCCTCAATCCACAACGCCCACATAGGAGTCTCCCTCCTGGAGATCTTCCTGGGTAGAACCAACCTGTAACAGTTAGAATCTCTTCCTATCCCTCTGTAGAAAATGAAGCAACTTTTGTAGACTCTGCCACTAACTTCTTGTCCCTCTGGGGATAGGGAGAAGACATCCTTATCCACGGGGCGCTCAAGATCTCAGACATTTTTTCTGGTTTTGGATTTACATAGACCAGAGGGGAGAAACATTTTTAGCCTGTGGGGCTAAAATTTCCTTTTTAAGGTAATCTCTACCCTCCAACATTTAGCATATAGAAATTTCAAAAAGTAACTTCCATTTGTAGGGACAACTCCCTCACTACTGATTAACTTATAAAATATGAAAATGTATCATCTTAAGTTTCCAAAAGGAGTCACATCTGTTTTCCTTCTGTTTTTACTGTGTGGGTACTTAGAAGCCTGCCATGAAACCCTTTATCTTTGAAGTGTAAATTTTCTACCTTGTCTCTACTAAGAATGCACCTTTGAAATATTCATTTACATTTTAGAATTGCTTAGTGCTGTGAAGGATTGCCTACATGTGTGTATATTTGCATGATGCCAGGCAGATTTAAACATCTAAAAGGAACTGTGTTATACTTTTTCTCACCTTATGTTCATGCTTATGATGATTGTTGATTTAAGGTAATTGCTTTGTGTCATTTTGTCTGTTAATCTGGCTATTGGCCTATGTCTATGATCTAATCTTTTTCTGCATATGAGTACAACACAGAGGCATGTTTTTG
The DNA here is from genome assembly GCA_007922755.1 of Pedetes capensis. Taxonomy (NCBI): domain Eukaryota; kingdom Metazoa; phylum Chordata; class Mammalia; order Rodentia; family Pedetidae; genus Pedetes; species Pedetes capensis. The sequence goes on along the minus strand of VMDO01014231.1, from coordinate 10,066 downwards.
CCTCTCAGTTTAATTATAATTTTTGTTTTCTTCTTTTCTTCTGCTTTTAAGATAATTTGTTATTCAAGGTTACCCTCAGATTAGCCCTGACTAAATGACAAAGACATTAGAGAGTTAATTGTTAAACCAACCTGAGACTAGAAAAGATACAGGAGACATTTTAAAATTCAAACAATGAGGTTTAAAACTTAAATAAAAAGTTTTCAGTTTAGCCAAATAGGTGATCTTAATTTGTTTTATTTTGTCATAAAATAATTTAAATTCAATGTTCTCTTTTAAAATGGTTTTATATTAATAACTCCTAGATGTTCAGGACACAATATTCATGTCTACTATGGTTCAAATGCAGCTTCCTGGGATTTCCTTAAGATATAAAGTTATTTTACCTTGGGAAATAAAATGGCTCTGCATGTGAGAGAGCTGATGGTAATGCTGTCTGCACCTTGGTCCGTGAAGGCTTTGGCCATGACTTTGGCTATTTGGGCTGTGGAACTAATGTCCTGTGGCCACAATCCAATCCTCCAAGGTCCCATTCTTTAGACCCTGGCAGGCTTGCCTGCAGTCACGGGACATGCCATCCCACACCAAGTGCTTAAGCAGTTCCACTTTTGCACCCTCATGAATAACTGAGTTCTAGACTCTTGTTGACCCTGTCAACAAAGTCCATAAACGGTTTGTTTTGCCTCTGTCTGAGCAATACTAGACTTGGCATTGCCCCTTCTCTTGGTAATCTGTCCCACGCTCTCTGGGCACAGATTCTTACTTGGTCAAATGACTGCGCTGGCCCCATTGCCTGCCTTGCAACAGCCAAGTATGTAGGTCCTACTCCTAATAAACAGTCGCTCCAATATCTAACCTACCCAGTGTTTCTCTCTGCTTGTTTGCACTCATCCCAGTACAGGGCTTCCCACTGTATGAAGGTGGGCCCTGGAAGGACTGCCCTCTTCAGGTCCCTCCAATCCTGTGGAGTGTTAACCCTAGTGGCCAGGGTGTTAAGAAGTGTCTTCATCCACGGGGAGTGTGGCCAGTCCTCCCTAACAGCTGCCTGTAGGCCCTTCAAGTCCTTGGACTCATATGGGTACCACATTTGTGGGAACTCCAGTGTTGGTATTACGTTGACCGAGTACACCTGTGGCCCATAACTGCCTACAGCTATAGGCTGCCCTGTCCAAGGTCCTGTGTTCATCAGGGCAAGTTGACCTAGGCTCAGGTAAAGCCCGCCCCTTGAGTGCACTTCCTGGGGGTGTGCTTCCACCAGAAGCTCCTCCCTTATTTCTGGTACTGGAGGAAGACTCCGTCTTTGAGTCTGGCTTCTGTCCTAGGCCCCTCTCCTTGAGGGGCGACTTCCTCCAGAAGTCCTTCCCTTCTGGTTCCAGGTCTAGATGGAAGCCCCTCCCTCGTGCTTCCCTCATTTGCATGATAACCTCCTTTAGCTCTTGAAGTACCTCCATGGTATCCAGTGCCATGTTGGCCCGTGCCACCTGTTTCTTATTGGTGCTTTCCTGCTGGTCCTCATGGCTCCTCCTAAGTGTCCCAAGCCCTCTAAACAATTCTGGTGACACTTTGTTTCCTCTGTACAGAGCTACTCTGGCTGCTTCATTAACCTCTTCCCATATCTCTGTTCTCTCTAAATCCTCCACAGCTAGCCACAGTGCCACTGCTACTGCCTCTTTCCAGAATGTCCTTTTTGTTCTCCTTCTGCCCTCCCTGTTTTAATTGGGCATTTAGGCTTTTCCATTGCTCCTCCAAGATTCTACTTTTGCTGCTTCCCATGGCTACCACTTTTCTTTAACTCACAAAGGTTACACTACACTTCTTGGTTTCTCCTATTTTTCCTTGTTTCTTTCCTGAAGACAAGAGGTTCATTACGCATACTTTATGTTTCTTTCTAGCCTCCCTCTTTCTGAGTCTCCTTTCCCAACTTGGTTTGGCCTTCCCCCTTCAGGCTCTGGCCCTATGCTCTGGTCTCCCTAGGTTTCCCCAGACCTCCTGAGCCCTTTCACTCTCTTGCGGTCCGTTCATAGGCCCTTCTTTCCTAGAAGCCCTTTGGCCTCCTCTCTTCCTTGGCAGGCCTTTTTCCTGTCTTTCCTCAGAGCCCTTTGGCTCTTTTTCCTTGTGGCAGGCTCCTTTCCTGCCCTTCCTCGGTGCCCTTTGGCCCCTTCCCAGGTCTTTTTTGTCTGGCCCTTTCTTACAGGGGCTCTTGGCCTCCTTTCTACATTAGGCTTTTGCCCTGCCAAGCCTCTCTTTCACCCTTCTATATCTTTCCGTTGCTGGGAGGTTCTGTTCTTTATGTTCTCTCCTTGTGCCTCTCTCCAGTGGTCCTTCCTAAGTGCATGCCTCCCCTACATGCCTGTGCGGACTGGTCCCCAGACCTAGGGTCCCTGCCTAGGGCTATGTGCACCTACTCCTGACCACGTGGCACTCACTTCTGCCACTGCAGATGGACCCGGTGGCCTTCCATCTGTTGCTCATGGTCCCCATTCGTTTTCCTCACAGCCTCCCGTCCAGCATCCTGTCTGGTCCTCTGTGAAGCTGCTTCTGCTCCTCCTCCAGGCAGCCTTCTCAGGAGATGGCTCTGCACTTTTCCTTCTCATTCCTCATTTGGAATGGGGATTCCTCCTTTTCCAGGGTCCCCTCTTGGGATGAGGGTCTTTATCCACACCTTGTGTGGGTCCTTACTCTCCCACAGTGTTTTGTGGGGTCCCTATTTGGGCACCACCTCTATGTGAGGCATACACCTCCCGGCCTGGCCCAGATGTTCAGATGGGAGGTGCTGCTGCACACACAGATATCTAAACACAAGTCACTCAGGGCCCTTGGGTGTAGAGTGTGGATTCCTGCAGCTCTCAGGAGCAATGTGAGAGAAGAAGGGGAGAAAGGAAAGTCCTCAGGTGCTTTTGCCTGAAAGAGACTGAAACCAGCTCTTTATTCTCTCTCTCTCTCTCTCTCTCTCTCTCCCTCTCCCTCTCCCTCTCCCTCTCCCTGTCCTTCTCCCTGACAAGGGCAGAGAAAAACCTAAACAAGTTTTGTGGGGTCCATTGTTCGGGTGCCACCTCTATGTGAGGTGAGTGGGAGAAAAGAAAAATTCTCCCTCTCTGCCCTGACAAGGGCAGGGAGGAACCCGAACCAATGTTAGCAGCTTAAGTATTAGCAGCTCTTTCTGCTGCCTCGGGGACAGCTGTGGCTCTTTTTCCTCTGGTGCTGGGACTGGAGACTGTCCTCAGCTTCTGTCTCTAGGTGCTGGGTGAAGGGACTGTCCTCAGCTTCCTTGTAGTCCTTAAGAGCACCCTCTAGTTGTCCTGGTCTCAGTGGTCTTGAGGAGAGGTGCTTCCATGTTGTTGGTCAAATCCAGAGAGAGTCCTTTCATTGTCAGTGGTCAGATGGAGAGAGAGTCCCCAGCAGGAAGCCAGGAGCCAGCAACATCACCATCAGCAGCTCCATCATCACCAACTGCCACCAGCCTCATAGCTCTCAGCATTACCATTAGTAGCCTCAACATTACCATCACCAGTAGCCTCCAGCCTCATAGCTCTCACTGCCACACAGCACCACCACCACCGGCCTCCAGCCTCCTCACCACCACCAACTTCACCTGCAGAGTGAGCTTTATTTATATAGCTCTTGGGTAACTAACTGCCTTAACTTCCTCACGATGACAATCGGATTGGGGGGATGGGCTAGGTACAACCAATTTAGGAGTGACATTCAAACAAAGAGTGAAATCAGATGTCTCTCCTTTGGTAATCAAGGGGAGATCCTTATTACCAGTCGGGAGCAAGATGAGGGTTAGATAATTCCCTACAGGGAAGCTATACTCTTTTTTCACTTAGTCTTCAGATGGGCCTGTCTCCTCAACAGTCTAATGCAAATGTTGCCTGGAGTTGAGGTGATCCTACCTCCCCGGATCCTAATAAGCCTCCTCTTTTCTGAGAATTACAGACCTTTCCACTCTGGGATAGGACCCAAACCCATTGAAATCATAGCCTGTAGCTGCTGTGGGCCTCACCTCTTCTGAGTTTTCTCCTCTGCTGTGCATTGCACTGAGGGATGTGTCTCCCTCCTTTTGAGACTCAAGCAGGCTGAGATACCCCGATTTTCAGGATGTCCTGAGGACCTCTGAGACCCCAGCAACACTAGCGTAGGACAATGATTCTGGGAATACAGGAATTCTGTAAGACAAGTCTCCACCAGACAATCTAGGAATTTAAACCTGTACTCCCTTCTTACTCTAACGTCCAGTTTCACTTCTGACCTATAACTGAACAAAAGGTCAAAGGACAAAAGCTCCCTTTAGTAAACCTATAAAGGCAACCAACATCCTTGGGATGTTCTCAGTAAATTGGCGATTCATAAACCTGAAAGTCTGGCCACCTTTCAGTTTATTCCACTTACAACACTGGTAACCCTGGAGGAAATTGCTTTCCCTTTGGGGACACAAACCCTAAACTTTTAAGTCTCAAGGCATGGAAATAAACTTAATATCCCTCAACTGGCTCCTTCACAGAGGAAACAATTCTACTATTTCTAAATATCCTCCAAATGTCATTGTTTAAGACAGGAATCTTACGAAAAGAGATGGACAGGAAGTAATTACCATGTGGGATATGAGAGAGGAATGAGAAGGATATCCACATGGGGATATTGTTTGAAAAGAGAGAAATAAAGGAAGATGATTGAAGTCTTGTCCCATGTGGAAATAGATGGACAGATCAGGACAGGAACAGATGGGTGAGGAACATTGTAGATGGTTTGGGAAAGTTATGAAAGTTTATAAAGGAAAGACACAAAAGAAGGTACAAATGCAGAGACTTTAGAAGTTAAAAGGAATAAATTTTTTAAAAACCTGTTTATACATACACTATGTTCCAGACTACTGGACCATACTTACTGTCCTATTCTAGAATAATATATACCTTTTAGTCAACATAATTTATTTTTCTTTATTTAAACCAGGTTTACAATCTGATGAGTTTTTTTTCTTTTTCTATTAACCTCAGAACTTTCCTTACAGGTCTCCCACTGACCTTTGGGAATACAGCATCTTTCATGAGTTATTTCTCTCTTTCCTTAAAGAGAAAATTTACTTCCAAAATGCCTATCTTACCACTATCAGGGTTTCTCTACTACCATGAGATTTAAACATTTTTTTTTCTATTCTCAATCAAGAGTGACACCAGATCCAGATGATGTGACCCCTATTTTGAGACACTTATATTACGTAATGGGAGAAGGACCCAGCAACCTACTCCCAAAAATCAATCCACCATTGAAAACCCTATGAATAGCAAAGAAGCACCGACAATAGTGTTTCACCTGTTGTGCATAGGGTCACTATGAGTTGGATAGCGACTCAATGGCACCTAACAACAACAACAACATGTTACATAAGGTACCTACCAGATCTTAAGGGGAAATTTACAGGCTCCCGTACAGTTATTAGCTTCCAATGTATTATAATCCAAAGCTAGAACTCTTTAAATTTTCTGTCCTTACTCAAGCTGGATGTCTCCGGATCCTTACAAAAGGAATCATGTTATATCTGAGAGAGATAAGTCACATAATGCTGAACAGGGATAAAACCAAGAGAGAATACATAAGAAATGGACTTTAGCTTCCACTGAATAAAGAAAATAAGTATTGGGCCTCAGTTTATTAAAGCTGATGACACTTAGTTCCTGCCAACCAAGTTTATATTTCATGTGTGCTGAGTGAGTGAAACCTAGCTAGAGCCAACTAAGAGACAAGACCCAACCTCATCACTGGGTAAGTTCCAGGATCAGGATGGGCACCTGTGCCTGACTCCCAGGTTCCTGAATGAATGGGGGGACACCTTCCATTGCCATGGAATACTTTCTCCATAAACTTATTTTATTTTGTCTTCCAAATGGGTAACTCTTCCTCAGTTCCTAACTCACCTCTTAGATATAGACACTTCCCTTTCCACTACTGTGTGACCCCAATACAGACCAAGGGATCAAAACATTCAGCCAAGATGTGGAAATAGTAACTATAGTACCATCCTACAATAAATTCTTGTGTAAAAAGACAGGAAATTTCCTTATATACAGGCTCTGTTCCCTAAGAGAGAATGCACACCAAAGAAAAAGTACAGGCCTCACCCAAAATTAAGAGCTTCAGCTAATAAGACAACATGCCCTTAAATGAAAGTATTCCTACTTTAGACACTTCCCCATATAAGTCAAATAAGCTCATTGGTCATCTAACCTCCTGCTCTTTGCTGGACTAATAAATCCAGAACGCCCATGTTCAGGGTCTCAAAAATGTGACCTCTGAATTTCAAAGCTAAATATCCTGGGTCTTTCTCTTTTTTCTTCTTTTTATATATACAAGTAAATATAAGAAGTATGTATGTATTGAAAACGTGTGTTTATGTTCTATATTTGCATAATACCAAATTGGCTTATAGGGAACTAATTAACTTTAAGTTTTGCTTTTGGGATTCAACAATGTGTGTAAAATAAAAGCTCAAATAGCCCAGGGAAAGCAATTATAGGCAAAGAGAAAAGGCCAACCAATAGCTTTAATCCTGGGAAATAACTACATTTATTCAGGCAAATTAAAACCTCCCTCCTGAGCCGGACGTGGTGGCTCATGCCTGTAATCCCAGCGGCTCAGGAGGCGGAGACAGGAGAATCGCAAGTTCAAGACCAGAGGCAGTCTGTGTAATTTAGCAACATCCTGTCTTAAAGAGAAAAATGGACTGGGGGTGCAGCTCAGTGGTCCAGCACTGGCAGAGCATGCAAGCGCGAGGCCCTGGGTTCAACCCTCAATTCCAAAAAAAAAAAAAAAAAATTTTCCTCCTTGGAGAAACCCCAGAAGAGATTCTTCAAAGGCCAATCCCAGCCACCACTATGGAAAAACCAGAGCATGGGAAAAGGAGTATTCAATGAAGTCCTAAACAATCAGGACTTTGCCCCCTCTACAAAGAGGACTTCATGGTAAGCAATGAAATCATGCCAGCTGAAGAGAGCTTTTATTTTACACACATTGGACAGGTCTTCATTCAGCTTCTATAAAGGCTACCCTTAAGAACTAAAAGCTTCTTATGTCTTCCTGGCTAGGTCCACCTCAAGCAACTACAAAAGACCATCAATATGCCACAGAGTGAATCTTCATGTGGTAGATATTAATATTAATTTCCTCTCAGATACTGAGGGCTTCATTCTCTGTCTTAGTCAATTACCCAGGACCCTTTTCTAAGTAAACTTGTGTAGTAACCAGTATTGATAAATATACCAAAATATTCTATTAGAAACTGCCTGGCTACCCATACATAACAGGTATTTTATGAAGACAGATATTTCCCTTATTTCACAAGGAAATGGACAAACCTATGTGCTGAACAAAAAGCTTTGTTAAAACTAAGTAATAAAGTTTTCCTGTCTCCTAATAAAAAATATGTGAGCTACACAGATAGCCAACAGACTACATATTACTACAGACTTAAAAATGAGTCTCCATTGGATCACCTTCTTCCCAGATGGAAGAGCCCCTACCAGGTCCTGTAGTTAGACCCATTATGAACACCTGTTCCTTCTGAGTCTCCAGGGCCTCAAGAACATTCTAATGACAAAGCTGCTTATACCTACACACTGTTCAAATTACTAAATTCTCCTCAAATGGGGAAAAGGACAACTAAACTTCTTTATATACAGGGATTAGCCTCATTTATTAACTATCAGTAGTTATAAACTTACCTTATGTCTGAGGATGCTTATTGGTTTTTCTTTTAGGCTCTGCTAAAGTGATTATATGCCTGCAGCCATAGCCCTGTGGCATCCGATCCCGTCAGATCTCGGAAGCTAAGCAGGGTCGGGCCTTGTTAGTACCTGGATGGGAGACCGCCTGGGAACACCAGAAGCTGTAGGCTTGGGAGGACCTGGCAACCCCCTCCCAAAAATCAATCTGCCATTGAAAACCCTATGAACAGCAGAGAAGCACTGACAATAGTGTTTCCCCTGTTGTACAGAGGGTCGCTATGAGTCGGATACGGACTCGACGGCACCTAACAACAACAAAGTGATTATGCCTGCACTTGTACCACTATGGTGTCTGATTCTGTCAGATCTCAGAAGCTAAGCAGGGTAGGACCTGGTTAGTACTTTGATGAGAGACCCCCTGGAAATACCAGGTGCCGTAGACTTGGGAGAAGGACCCGGCAACCCACTCCCAAAACAATTAGCCATTGAAAACACTATGAATAGCAGAGAAGCACTTATAATAGTGTTTTGTCTGTTGTACATAGGGTTGCTATGAATTGGACACCTATTTGATGGCACCCAGCAACTACAATGTGATTACATATGCTCAATGACTACAACATGGTCTATTTCTTTTTATGCTAATGTGAGTATATATACTCAATGGCTACAACACACTACTATTTCTTTTTGATCTATAAAACCCTAGATCTCTTCATGGGATTATTCTTTTATACTTTACTGCTCTGTCAATATAAAATGATCAGTATGCTTTTACAGCCCAAGAGATCGCACCATTAAACTCAAAAGTCACGAAAATAGACACATCTGCTCTACAAAGTCATTTAACATTGGGTATTTTCACAGCTGGTCAAAAAGAACACTTGTGACATTATCAAAACTAAATGATATGTGTGTATATCTCTAACAATGCCATTAATGTCTATTCTGCTCTACATGACTTATAAAACAAAATCTAGTTCATGTCAGATACTACATTTCCTTTTAGTAAAATGTTCTAATATGACTTTCTGGATATTCCTGGTAAAATGGATTATATCCATGGTAATCATGGTCACTGTAATTCCAGTATTGGGGCCTTGTCTTCTCAACTTAATGGTAAAGTTTTTTTCTTTAAGAATCCAAAAATTTCACTTTCAGATAAAGATGCTTCAGAGGTTCCAGCCAATGCCACCAGAGAAACATCAGCTGCCAAAGCCTCTGGATAAACCCGACTGCAGTGGCATACTCACCTTAGTTAGCAAGGAATAATGGACCCACTGGGTAGGATCTATGCCCCATCTCAGCCTGAAGTAGTAAGAATAATCAACCACTCTATCTCCTAAAAGATTTTGGGGTTCATATTCTTTGAGGGGGGAATGTTAGAGGATAGATAATGGGCTGGGAAGAAAGGAAACAGAGGGCTCTGCAGCATGGTCCATGTTTCCCTGATAGATGATACCTTGTGAAATGCCTGCTTATGAGCCAAGTCCTTGAAGACACTAGGAATCTGTTAACCCATTCCAGGCACAGGTCCCAAGGGTGTTTCTTTCCTTCCCCTGAAGGCACAAACCCCACTATAAAGAATCACACCTAACCTTAGTTCAGTGCAGGTTTTGTTGGTAGGTGCCATCAAGTCTGACTCAAAGTGACCCTCATAGGTTTTTTTTTTTTTTTTAGAAATTTTTAATGTACATCATGTGATTCATTTTGACATGCTTTTCATTGTGACAATTTTCATATATGCAATTTGATAAACATTATTCATATAGGTTACCCCTTACCCTCCCCTATGTTTCCCCCACTCACCCCCTTCCCATCTAAGTTTCCCATCCAAGACTTCTCTATCTTTTACTATGTAGTATTTTTCTATATGTCCTTGGGTTCCATTTATGTTTAAAATAGAAACTTTTCCTGTAGTGGTCTTTGTTTTTATCTTGTTAGAACAATTACATGCAATTTCTAGTCCATTTATATTGACCTCATTCTTATCTTCCCTTCCCCCCCCCTTTTATTATGATCTGACCTTTGAGTAGGATTTTTCCTTCTTGTAATTTTGAATCAGCTCCCTCATATGAGTGGGAACATGTGTTGTTTCTCTTTCTGAGCTTGTGTTCGTTCACTTAAAATAATTTTCTCTAATTCCATCCATTTTGCTGCAAATGACCCTATTTCATTTTTCTTGATTGCTGAATAGTATTCCATTGTGTATATATACCATAGATTTTTTATCCATTCTTCTGTTGAAGGGCACTTTGGTTGATTCCATATCTTTGCTATTGTGAAAAGCGCTGCATTGAACATGGAGATGCAGGTGTCTCTATGGTATGATGACTCATCTCCCT
>VMDO01014230.1:0-55282 GCA_007922755.1 Pedetes capensis | reverse complement strand
TGCTGGAGACGTCTATTGAATATACCATGGACTGCCAAAAGAACCAACAGATCTGTCCTAGAAGAGGTACAACCAGAGTGCTCCTTGGAAGCAAAAATGGCCAAACTGCGTCTTACATATTTCGGACATGTAGTCAGGAGAGAACAATCCCTGGAGAAGGACATCATGTTTGGAAGAGTGGCAGGTCAACGGAAAAGAGAAAAACCCTCCACCAGATGGATTAACACAGTGTCTGCAACAATGGGCTTAAACATAAATAAGATGGTTTGCCTGGCACAGAATCGGCAAGTGTTTCGATCTGCTGTACATAGGGTCGCTATGAGTCGGACTCGACTGGACGGCACCTAACAACAACAACAACAAGCCCAGGTTGGCCTGGAACTCACTATGTAGCCTGGCCTAGAATTTATAATCCTCTTGCTTCAGCCTCCTGAGTGCTAGGATTATAGGTGTGCACTACCATGACTATCTCAAATATCCTAACTGTGTAAAGCATTTACTAACAGCATTTACTATTAGAACACATATAACCAATAGACAATAAAATTGTATGAAAATTATGTTGTTAGGTGCCCTCTAGTTGGGTCAGACTCATAGCATGGGGTTTTCGCTGGCTGATTTGTTTTACTTCGGGATTGCTTTGAGAGTGGATTGCCACATCCTTCTCCCATTTTTGCGATGCTGGGAAATCAAACTCAGGTTCTCAGAGTGTAGAGCAGTGCTCTTCCAATTGACTTAAACCCCAGGCCCATGAAAATTATAGCCTCAATAATAAGAAAATGGAGTCATCTTTAAATTTACTATTTTCCTAAAAATCTAAAATTATACTGAGTGACAGGAAAAGCTCTACTTTCAACTTTTTAAAAAATTAGATTTCATTTAAATTCTTCCAAAAGAGTTGGGCATGATGGGGCACACCTGTAATCCCAGCATGTGGGAGGCTGAGGCTGTAGGATCAATGAAGAGTTTGAGGCCCTTCTGGTCAACACAACAAGTTCCAGGCCAGCCTGGGCTACATAGTGAGATTCCCATCTCAAAAAACTAAAGTTAATTCTTCCAAAAGAAATTCTGTATCAGTTAGATGAAATCCTGAAAATAAACTAAAATAGTCTTCTCAGAAAAACTCAGAAAGACTAAATTCACATGTATTTATGACTAGGAATATAAGTTGGTTTAACCTCTTTTGAAGGCTATCAAATATACAAATACACATACCTATTGACCTAGTAATGTCCTCTCTATGAAATCACAGATGCTTCCACACATGCAAAATTTCAGAACATTTCAGAAGGCACTGTTTTGAGCCCATTTTTATTGTTTTATCTTAAGTCAGCATCTCACTAAGTGATGCAGGCTGCCTCTGATCTCAAACAAAATTCTCCTGCCTCAGCCTCTCAAGTCACTAGACTTACAGACATGCTCCACCATGCCCAGCTTAAAGCACTGTTTTTAATAGCAGATTAGACCTAAAATTACATTAAAATGGGGGACCAGTTAAATAAGCTATGATGAATTCATATAATGGAATACTACCCAGTACAAAATGAAAAAGCTCTTTAAGTTGCCACCTGGAATGATCTTTCAGATAAATTATTGAGTGAAAAATGCAAGCTGCAGAACACTGTTTACATTGAAAAGGAAGAAAAAAAAGATTTAGAGCCCAGTGCCATGGCACATGCCAGTAATCTTAGCACTTGGGAGGCTAAGGAAGAAAGATTGAGAGTTCAAGGCCAGCCTGGGCTACACAGTGAGATCCTGTCTCAAAAATAATAATTTTAAATTTGCTAGTACATGTGTATAGGAGAAGGATGTGACAATCTACTCCCAAAGCAATCCCAAAACTATATCAGCCATTGAAAACCCTATGAGGGTCAACTATAAGTAAAATGCAACTTGATGGCACCTAACAACAGTGTGTGTGTGTGTGTGTGTGTGTGTGTGTGTGTGTGTGTGTGTGTGTGTGTGTGTGTGTGTGTGTGTGTCTGTGTATGAAACTGGTAATATTGATTGCCTCTGAAAGGAAACTGGATCTCTAGCAGCCAGTATATTTTCTCAGTATGCCCTTTCACATATCTGGGATTTAAAACCATGTGAATATATTACCCATTAAAAAGTTAAAATTTCAAAGTAGAAAAATCGTTGTTGTCAGGTCTGACTCAGTCAGATCTGACTCATAGTGACTCATAGATCTGACTCAGGTCTGACTCATAGTGACACTAATAGGGTTTTCAATGGCCAACTGTTTTTCAGGATGGTTCCAGGAGTGGATTATCATATCCTTCTCCCATTTTTTGTGGTGCTGGGGATTGATTCTGGGTCTTCACAAAGTGTGGAGCAGCACTCTACCAACTGAGCTAAACACCAGTCCAGAAATAATAAATAGGGACAAATACCTAAGAAAAAAAATTGAGTCTGTTTTGCTGTTGCTGTTTGTTGAGAGAAAGTCTTGCTATGTAGCCCAGGCTGGCCTTGAACCCACCATCCTCCTACCTCAGCTTCCTGACTGCTAGGATTTCAGGCATATGTCACCACATCCAGCCCAGGAAAGTTTTTTTTAAAAGAGTATTGAGTTTGGGTTTTGCTTTCTCAAGTATTAAAATGCATAAATAAGGTTATCTAATTTAAAGGAGGCCTGCAGCCGTACTATGTGGCATCTGATCCCATCAGATCTTAGAAGCTAAGCAGGGTCAGACCTGGTTAGTGCTTGAATGGGAGACTGCCTGGGAACACCAGGTGCTGTAGGCTTGGGAGAAGGACCTGGAAGCCCTCTCCCAAAAAACAATCAGCCATTGAAAACCCTATGAAGAGCAGAGAAGCACTGATAGTAGTGTTTCATCTGTTGTACATAGGGTTGCTGCGAGTTGGACACCAACTCTACAGCACCTAACAGCAACAACAATTTAAAGGAATATAGTGTTAAAGAAATAAAACAAATAGCCTAAAAATAAACCTTCATAGCTTGAGGGTATAACCCAGTGGTAGAGTACATGCCTAGTGTGTGAGGCCCTGGGTTTGATCCCCAGCCCTCAGAAAAAAACAAATAGAAATAACAATAGATCTTCATATACAAAAAGTATGACAGAGAAATCACACATAAATAGGAAATAGATTTCTTTTTCAAATAACTGGAGAAAATATATTTGCAAAACAAAAATAAAATTAGATCCTCCTTCACCTTATACCATACATTGAAATAAATATCTGCAGAATTTAAAACCTATTTGATCCCAGAATTGGAAAGGGCTTTTCTGAACACAGAAGCAACAGAAGAAATTATAGAGGAACAGTGATGTGTATCTCCAAAAAAGTACGAGCCAGACAACAAACTTTCTTTTAATTTAAAAATAATAATTGTACGTATTTATGGGGTACAAAATGACAGAGCAAGATTTTTTTTAAGAAGATACCCATGAAGGTGTCAAAAAAGTAACAAATTGTAAATAATTAAAATAAATAACAAAAAGATGGCTAAACAATACTTTATGTAACCATTACAAATTATAAATCAAATAAGTTTTGTTAACATGAAGCACTGCCCATATAATATTAAATGCAAAATCAAGAAACAGACTTCAAGATGACCTAAACCCTATTAACTATATGTATTTGTATAAAACTACAGAGAAACATATTAACAAGTGGTAAGATTGATTCCAATTTAAATTTTATTTATTCTTTTCTACATTTTCAATTTTGACAAATTACATGCATTATACTTACACTCAAAATAATTAAAAACAAAAAAATTAAAAAAAACACAACTTTCAGATTTGGGGAACATTCAGCAAAGGAAAAACAGCATAGTGGTTAAGAGTTTGAACTCTGGATAAACTAGACTTGGTTTCAAATTCAGCGCCACTCCTTGAATAATACTGGATAAATTATTTAGTTCTCCAAACCTGTTTCCTTGATTGTCAAACGTGGCTAATAGTATTAATCTATCTCATAAAATTGTGAAAATCAAATGAAGTACCATGAACTGCTTAGCTGAAAAATGTCTTGTATTTAGTAAATATTCAATAATAGTTTACCACTCAGTGCTCAATAACATTAGTGGTATGCCAATAAAAGAAATGCTTCATGGGTAGGGTTAGGGTATATTTCATTTACATTCACACTGCACCCTCTGGTGGCTCCACAAAGAAAAGGCTCTAGGCCAACACCATCTAAGGTATATGGTGTATTCATATACTTTGTCCATTATTTTTGTTTTGTTTTGTTTTTGAGACAAGGTTTTGCTATGTAGCCCACCCTGGCTTCAAAGTCTTCTGTCTCAGCCTCCCAAGTGTGTGCACAATCATGTCCAGCATTTTGTCCACTTTTGTTATTGCTGGATTGGACCTATTTTTCCCAGATTTCTAAGACCACTCTGTATATTAAGAAAATTAGCCTTCATGGGAGAAAAGCTTCAAATTGAAAAAAATTATATAAAATTATATATGAAGACTACAACTACATGATCATTTTTATTTTGGTAGCCAAATGCCAGACATTTATTTTCCTCCAGTACTCAGGAGTACATGCTATGCAAGTCACTGAGCTGCACTCCTTGTCTTTTTTAATTTTTTATTTTGAGATAAAGTCTCACTAAGTTGCACAGGCTGCCTCTGGCTTTAAGCATGCAATCCTCCTGCCTCAGTCTCTCAAATCACTGGACTTACACGAGTGTGCCATGGCACCTGACAATACCAGACTTTTGAATAACCAAGTTTCCTATGAATATTTGAAGTCCAAAGAATTGGAAAATATGGGGTTAGGACTAAATCATGAGTAAGTCTGCACTGGTGGGTCCTCTCACAGATTTGCCCTAACAGAGTGGCAAGCTCATGTTTATCTTTTTAATATTAATTTCTTAAGTCAAAGTAACCACATTAACAATTTGAAAAAGGAGAGAAAAAATTATTGGCAATTTTGAAATTATTGCTAATATTAGAGTATTTCCTATTTTTAAAATAATACAGCTGTTAACACTCATAAAGTCCTTGTTTCCTCTACAAGGAATCTAGAGCACAACAATTAAATACTGACCCAGTTCAAATCCTATTTCTACTTCATTTAATCAAAGTTTGTACAGTTTGGGGCAAATTAATCTTTTTAATCCTATATCTTTTTCTATAAAGGAGAATGGTGATAATTATAGTATCAGTTTCCTAGGAAACTTGTGAAAATTGAATGAGATAAGCATATAATCACTGCTAAAAGACATCTACTTTGAAATGAATAACAATGAAATATATGAATTCACTACCTTTCAGATAATTCTTTTTTCTGCTTGGTTGCTAGTTCACTGCTTTCCTTAAGGGTCTTTATTTCATCTGATGTTCCTTTATGCTGCAGATAGCAAAAGAAATCACATTTTTAAAATTCAGCATACCAATGATTCAATCAATAAATTTTTTAAAGGAAAAATTAAATCAGATTACATATATATATATATGTACACATAGTGATAAATATATTTATACTTTTAGTTCCATTTAATCTCGGTTGGGAGGAAAGCTTACAAAATTTTGTACACACATTTATACTGTACATTTTTAGAGCTACATAAAGAAAAAAGCCAGCTATGGTTGTATTAAGTAAGTAAAATTTTGATAAATATTATTCTCTTTTTAACATTTGAAATTTTTTTTAAGATGGTCCTCACACTTATTAGTAATAAAAAAAGCAGGGAAACACTGCATGGTGGCAAATGCCTGTAATCCCAGTACTTGGGAGGCTGAGATAAGGAGGATCAAGAGTTTGAAGTCAGCCTGTGCTATGTAGTGAAATCCTGTCTCAGAAATAAAACAAAACAAAAAAGGAAACAAAAGGACCCCTGGATTTCTTGTGAGCTACAAATAAAAATTATGAAGGTAGCTAAGCCAATTATTTCCACTCAAAGTGACAGTGAAGTATTTAGCTATGAAATTGTGAAAGAACTAAAAGTATATTAACCTTTTTCAAAAGATTTTGTGAAAGCAATCAGATGCTGGTACATATAACATAATATGCAGAGGGTGTCAAAAAATGTATACACAATCCAAGAAAGGAAAAAACTGTATTAAAATTGCAATGCTCAATATATACAGGTAATAAAAGATTAATACAAGGCCCCTTGGACTTCTGCAATTACAACAGGTGCTCAAGGTGGTTACCATAGAAGAAGCAGGACTTACTGCTGTGTGAGGCCTCCTGGACCTTCCTTTGTGCATATCACACAGAAAACCACATGTCTTATACTTACCATAAATGCATGCAATTGTTAGGCATGTTGGAGGTTCTGTTGCATACTCATATTTCCTCTGTTGTTGTACTTCCACAATGTTCTTGAGTTTCAAATACTACTTCAAAATGGTCTGGTGCTCCTTCAACAACTTTGCTTCTGCCATTTTCTTTGTCCTGCCTGTCACATGCTAATGCTAGTATTCATTTGATTAATGCTGTCTTTTGAGTAAAATTGGCAAGAATGATGGGATAAGTGTGTTTGAAGTCAGGGATATTTTGAGAGGGATTAATGGCCATGTACCTTTTACTATAATATATTTTTTTTAATTTAAACTTTCAACGTGCCTGGCACAAAGGTGCATGCCTATAATCCTAGCAACTCAGGAGGTTAAGGCAGGAGGCTAGCAAATTCAAGGACAGTGGCAGCCTGCATAACTTGGTGAGACCCTGCCTCAAAATGAAAAGTAAAAAATGGGTTAGGGGTGCAGCTCAGTGGCAGAGTACTTGTGAGGTGTTGGGTTCAATTCCCCACTACTTCAAAAAAAATTCACCAAATTTTTTTTGTCATAGCATATATTTAACAAATTATTGGTGGGTGCTAATTTGAGATCATGGTTTTAATATCTATTAACAGCCCTTACCTAAATCAATTATTATACTAAGGGTTGTAAAATGGGGATTTTCTCTTCTGTCGTCCTTCCTATATTTATTAGCTATTATTATTATTCTATACCCCCACATGTCTGTCAATTTGTCATGCTTCAGGGGCTGATGCTGAAAGCTATGCCACTAATATTTCAGATACCAGAAGGGCCAGCCATGAGGGAAAGGCTTCAGCTGAGCTTCTGGACTACAATAGATTAGGGAGAAGGACCAGTCAGCCCACTCCTGAAATAATTGTTGTTGTTAGGTGCCTTCAAGTCAGGTCCAACCCTCAGGTGACCCTCAGGGTTTTCAATTGCTGCTTCGGGATTGTTTTGAGGAATGGACTGCCACATCCTTCCCCCATTTTTGCAGTGCTGGAGTTCGAACCCAAGTCCTCAGAATGTGCAGAGCAGTGCACTACCAACTGAGCTAAACCCCAGCCCTCAGAAATAATTAGTCATTGAAAACCCTATGAATAGCAGAGAAGCACTATCAAATATAGTGCCAGAAAATGAGCTCCCCACCTGGCTGGAAGGCATTCCTCGCTGGAAGGCATTCAAAAAACAACTGGAGAAGTAGGGTTGACCTTAATGACAGGAATGGCATCAAGTCCCTGGGACCTCCTTTTGCTAATGTGAAAAGAAATAGAGCTGGGCGTGGTGGTGCATGCCTGTAATCCCAGCGGCTTGGGAGGAGGCAGGAGGATCGCAAGTTCAAGACCAGAGGCAGTCTGTGTAACTTGGAGAGACACTATCTCAAAAAAGTAAAAAAATGAGATGAGGGTGTAGCTCAGTGGTCCAACACTTGCAGAGCCAGCAAGTGCGAGGCCCTGGGTTCAACCCCCAGTACCGCAAAAAAAAAAAAAAAAAAAAAAAAAGAAGAAGAAGAAGAAGAAACATAGCAGCTGCAACATTGGGCTCAACATAAAAAGATTGTATACATGGCAGTATTGGGTAGTGTTTGGTTCTGTTGTGCATAGGGTTGCTATGAGTCAGATCCAACTCAATGGCACCCAACAACAACATTGTTGTCTAAGGGAAAATTTTCCTTATCCTATCCTTTCCTTCTTTCCTTCATTCCTTCTTTCCATCCATTCATCCTTTCTTCCTCCCTTCCTTCTATCTTTTCTTTTTTTCTTTCTTTCTGTTTTTGGATTATCACTACAGATTAATGGATTATTTTTTTACTTAATGTATCCTAATCTTTTACTTTCATTATTTTTTTGATGCTGAAGTTATCTACAGTTGGCTACTACATAAAGATTTTGAAGTCAAAAGCAAAGGTAAAGCTGAGCAAGTAAGCAAAAACTAAAAAGCACTATTGTACACATTTACTGAAGATTGTTACACAAAACATTTAACAAAGAGCAGAGTATAGGTATTAATCAGAATCTGTACCAGCAGTAAAGAACTGGTAAATATCATGTACCTGTTGTTGTTGTTGTTGTTAGTTGCCGTCAAGTCGGTATCTGACTCATAGCAACTCTCATAGGGTTTTCAATGGCTGTTTTGGGATTGCCTTGGGAGTGGATTGCCAGGTCCTTCTCCCATTTTTGCGGTGCTGGGAATTGAACTCGGGACTTCAGAGACTGCAGCACAGTGCTCTACCAACTGAGCTAAATCCCAGCCCCATCATGTACCTAGTACTCTCCTAATATCACTGGCTAAAGAAAATTTTCGATTTTCTTATGTGAATAGGTTTTATTTATATAAAATACCTCAGTCTTAACCAACGTACTACTATAAAAATGAAAAACCAAACAGCATTCAATAAAAGTATGCCTTTTAAATTCCTTAACCTGACTCATTAGTGCTAACATGTCACAAACATCTTTTTTCCTTTTCTTTTCTTTGAGACAGGGTCTCTCTATGTAGACCAAGCTAACCTGGAACTTGCTATGTAGACCAGTATGGCCTCAAACTTGCAATCCTCCTCAGCCTCCTGGTACTGAGGTGCTGAGGTACTGAGATCACAGGCATGCACCACAGGCATGCACCACAGGCATGTATCACCACACCCAGCACAGTAATTTTTAAGATTACACTGCTTTCAGAAAATTTTGAAACTATAGATTCTAATCAAGCATTTTAATTCACTCTTACCTTTTCTATCAGAAAATGTTGGTCTTGTTCCCAAATAAAACTACCAATTTTTCTTCTTATTTCTGTAGTGGGAAAAACAAATCCAATATAAATTTTTTTAAGTAACTTCTGACTTTTGCATGAGGTCTGAAACTTCTAGGCCAATCTTATTCCACTTGCATCAATATCACTTCCTAAGATACTTGTTAAAAACACAGATTCTTACTGAATTGGGTCATTAAGGGGGAGTTCAGGAATTTGTTAAACTCCCCAGATGATTCCAATATATTATGAGAATCACTGTTGTAGACTTTTTCTATTAGAGTATTTCTTCATATGTCAGTGTCTCTATTAAGCCAACTATTAATAAAGAAGACAAATGTCCAGTCAAAATTAAAAATATAAAACTGCTGAGTTTGTATGTAGGGCAGAAGTTCTCAAGAATCTACTTTGCTACAAAGAAGTAGATTAACAATATGACTAGTGGGCAGGAATTATACAATATTCAGTATTTCAAATAACCCTGTCATCATCCTAACTCAATGATTTCAAGAGTTTCCACAGTAACCCACTGGAGGACAAAAAAAGGAACATTACCTTTATATCCAATATGGGAGTAAGTAGCTAATTGTAAGAACTGAGCACTTAAAAGGTATGGCTAGTACAAACTGATATGCACTGTAAGTGTGAAACAAACACTATATTTTGGATATTTAGGATCAAAAAAGAATGTAAACTATCTCAATAATTTTATATTGATTATATATTGAAATGATAATTTCTGGATACATTAGGTTAAATAAAAGACAATCTTAAAATTAATTTTACCTATTCTTTTTATTCTTTTAAATGTGCCTATTAGAAAATTTTAAATTCATATGTGGCTGATATTTGCATCTCATCTTCTACTAGAACACAGTGCTATAAGTAGATAAGTATGTACACTTCAATTTTTTTAAAGGAGCATATTTTCATTTTAAACACATTTAATTTTTTAAATATATGTTAATATAAGATGCTAAACTCAAAGATAGAACAAGGGTGATAATTTAAAGTTAGATTAAGTAGTTGTTCCACAATATAAGCTCCTTGAAGGTGGGTATTCACTAATTGTCATGAATGGTTTTTGAATAGAGTTCAAGGCCAGCCCGGGCTACATAGCCATACCCTATCTCAAAAAAAAAAAAAAAAGTTTTTGAATAAATTGATTTTCCCATCTAGTCATTAATTTATTTACATCACCACTTAGGACAAATCAGTGTTATAAGTTATGACTAGGTCTCACTGGGACATCAATTATGGAAGAAGTTAACCTTTGGGGTTTCAAAAGGCTCTCCTATGATTTACATTTTTTGGCTCTTTTATTTTTAACACTCTCCTCACTGGGAATTTGTCTACTGCTTTTAAACTGTCTTTTGGACATGGCCATGTATTCATTTGGTAAATAAGGTACATATCACACCTGTAACCCCAGCAACTTGGGAACCTGAAGCAGTAGGAGCTCATGTTTGAGGCCAGAGGCAGCCTGTACAACATAGTGAGACCCTGTCTCAAAATAAAAAATAAAAAAGCGGCTGGGAGTGCAGCTCAATGGTAGAGCACTTGCCTAGCAAGCACTAAGCCCTGGATTCAATCCCCTAGAAAGAAAAAGTGTTCCAAACAGGGAAAACTGAAAGACCCAATCTCAGAAGCCATTTATTTGTCCTTCCTATTTCATAGAATTGTTGAAATAATTAATGTGAATGTACTTCCACATAAAGATAAATATATCATAACCAATATTTTTAAAAAATAATGAACCGATTCAAAACTATCTCAGCATATGGCAAATACCCTAACATATCTCATTTTATCATCAAAATAACTTGGGAGAGGTTTAATAACTTGCTAAAGATCATAAAAGTAGTGAAATGTTGGAACCTAGCTGGTGAGCACTTTGAGGGCAAAATCTACATGTCTTACTCACCACTGAATCCCCAGCATCTGGGTTGGAACCTGGCATACAGGAGCTTAATGAATGTGTGAATGAATAAACAAAGCCAGGATGTATGCTTAAGGTAATACGATCTGAAGTCCATGCTTTTTCCACTTATGTTAAACCATTGTTGTTAGGTGCTGTCAAGTCGTGTCCGACTCACAGAGACCCTCATAGGGTTTTCAATGGTTGATTGTTTCTGGATTGCCTTGGGAGTGAACTGCCACATCCTTCTCCCATTTTTACAGTGCTGGGAATCGAACCCAGGACCTCAGAGACTGCAGAGCAATACTCTACCAACTGAGCTAAATCTCAGCCATGTTAAACCATACAAAAGTCAAAAATGTCTTACTGAGAACTAAGATCAGTGACATTGATCTGGATGTCTAGCAGATATTAGCTGGATTTGGCAAACAGGGATTGGTTGAATGATGTTTGCTAACCTTTTTGCAGGCATGCAGGAGGAAGAATGAAATGACCTAAAGCCACTGAGTTTTTGATTTCCGCATTGGCTACTGCAGAGAGATAGTAGGCATGAAAAACTGTAGCGTTATCTTCTATGTAATCAAGGCTCTGATATATTCTAGGAGAAAGAAAGGACATTTTTCTAGGTTATGAAATAAAGAAGAGCCAGGCTGTTGGCTCTAGACAAAATCTAAATCTGTGGGTAATTGGGAGGGGTGGGAGGGGCAGATCTCTCCTCAGTAAACTTAATATGACAGCAAGGAGAAGGGAGAAGGCAGATGGCAGATTTAAGGCAGAGTAATATCTTAAATTACTGCCAAATGCCCGGGCAAATTGTAATTAAGGTTCTACTAAACTAACTGAGGGGCTGGGATTTAGCTCAGTGGGTAGAGCGCTGCGCTGCAGTCTCTGAGGTCCTGAGTTCAATTCCCAGCACCGCAAAAGTGGGAGAAGGGCCTGGCAATCCACTCCCAAGACAATCCCGAAACAGTCAGCCATTGAAAACCCCATGAGGGTCGCTATGAGATACCGACTCGATGGCACCTAACAACAACAACAACAAAAACTAACTGAAGGCTGGGGTAAAGTGCTCTGTTGTGCTGAGGTCCTGAGTTCAATCCCCAGCACCGCAAAAGTGGGAGAAGGACCCGGCAGGCCACTCCCGAAAAAATCAGCCATCGAAAACCCCAAGAATAGCAGAGAAGCAGATATAGTGCCGGGCTTGGCACACGGCTGAGGAGTGTTTCGTTTTGTGGTACACAGGGTCTCTTAGTCAGACTTGGTGGCACCTAACAACAAAAAAAGCCTGCAGCGGTAGCCCTGTGGCATCCGATCCCGTCAGATCTCGGAAGCTAAGCAGGGTCGGGCCTGGTTAGTACTTGGATGGGAGACGACCCGGGAACACCAGAAGCTGTAGGCTTGGGAGAAGGACCAGGCAACCCCCTCCCAAAAATCAATCTGCCACTGAAAACCCTATGAACAGCAGAGAAGCACTGACAATAGTGTTTCCCCTGTTGTACAGAGGGTCGCTATGAGTCGGATACCGACTCACTGGCACCTAACAACAACAACAACAAAAACAAAAACAGCTGCAAATGAGGATGAAGAACTGCTAAGGGAATCGAGGCCACAGATCCAGGCCACGGTATTTGCCCACCCGCTGATTCGCAGGGCGGGGCCTTGTCTTTCAAAAGCCTTGAAAAGGCTGGCGCGGTGGCCACGCCCGCCATCCCTGCCCGGAGAGGCTGAAGCAGGAGATCTGGCTACGCAGGGAGACCCTGCCCCGGAGAAAACAAAACATCAACCCAAAAAGCAAAAAGCAAAAGGAGTCAGAATGGAGACGCGGGGCCGCTTAGGAGCCACGTGGAGGCGGAGGGGTGGAGGAGGGAGAAGGGCGGTTCCGCCCCCCCTCCACGGCAGCTTCCTCCCCAGCTCTGGGCTGGTTCCGGCTCGGGGTCCCTGCCCGGTGGCCCTCGGTACCTCATCGTGTCGGGATGCGAGGCGTCACAGCTGAACAAAAAGTCGGCAGCCTGCGCATCACTGACCATGCCACCTTCGGCCACTGCGGAGACAAGAGCACGGCGTAAGTCAGGCAGACACCCACGACCGCGGCGTCCCCGCCTCACACACCCCTCCGCCCAGACTCCTACCCCAGAACTGCCTCAGGTCCCGGCCGACGCTGCCACAGAACCAGGCCCGCTGTCCTTGAAACATGGCGTCGCCGGCCGGAGAGGACGCGAGGGAAGGAGCCTGAAGCTGGGAACCGCTGATTGGCCTGAATCTGAAGCAGCGCTGGATGATTGGTTCCCAAAAGCAAAGGGCGGGAAAGGCCTCAGGTATGAGGAAGGGGATGGTCACTGTGGGAGAGCTGGAGGAGAAAGGTAGCTCCAGTAGGTGCCTTTTAAAGCCTAAGTGTTAAGGAAGTTGTTGTGCCCTATTGTGGAGGCATGGAAACAGGTTTTATAGCATCAAGTTTTTTTGTTTTTGTTTTTGTTTTTCCGTTTTGTTTTGTTTTTGCGGTAATAGGGTTTGAACCCAGGGCCTGGCGCTTGCATACTTTGCAAGTGCTGGACCACTGAGCTGCACCCCAGCCTTTTTTTTTTTTTTTTTTACACTTTTTGAGACAGGGTCTCGCTAAATTACGCAGACTGCCTCTGGTCTCCAACTTGCGATCCTCCTGCCTCTGCCTCCCAAGCCTCTGGGATTACAGGCTTGCGCCACCTTGCCCGGCGCATCAAGTGTTATTTTGAAGCAAAACACATTTACCATTTCACTTTTAATTTCCAGAAGATAAGGATTTAAAAAAAAACACCCACAACCATGATACCATTATCACACTTAAAAATAATTCTTCAATATGGTCAAATATCACCAGTGTTTAAACTTCCAGTTTTCTGAAAAAAAACATGATTTTCTTTATTGGCTAATGCTCCCTCTGCACCCTTTGTATCAGGCTTTCTTTTCAGGTGTTGGATCCCTTCAATCCCAAATTTCAAAATCGTTAATATAAGGCTGTCTTTAAATGTTATCTTTCTTAATGTCTAAAGACTCCGTAGTCATCGTTCTTTATTCATTTCTTATTATTGGTTATTTGTCCCTTCTCTGTATTTGTCAATTTTATTAGCTTTTGCAAAGAACAAACTTCTGGTTTTGCTGGCATTGTCCTAGTATAATTTCTGTCTATTTTCTTTGGGTTTAAATTGATATTCTAGTTTCTTAAAATAGATAATTGGTTTTCATCCTTCCTTGTGGGGGCAGGTAATGGGGTTTGAACTCAGGGCCTCACCCATGCTAGGCCAGTGCTCCATCACTGAGCGGTACCCCCAGCCCCTCTTTTACTTTTTGCTTTGAGACAGAGTCTCAGTTATGCAAGCTGCCTATGGCCTTCAACTCCAGGTCCTCCTCCCTCAGCAAAGTCGCTGCAAATACAGGTGTGTGCCACAGCACTCAGCTGTCATTTCTTATTATTTCTCAGTTGAAAATATTTTCAAATTCCTAATATGAGTTTTCTTCACTCATGGGTTATTTGAAATATCTTTTAAATTTCTGAATATGTATAATTTTCTAGTTAGCTTCTTGTTATTGATTTCTGGTTTAAATGCATTAAAATCAAAGAAAATAGTCTGTGTGATTATAATCCTTTGAAATTTGCTGACATTTTCTTTGTAATGCAACTATGTGACCAGTGCCCTATAAATGCTATTGGATATTCTAGGGTGTTGGGTAAAGTGCTTTACATATGCTCATTGGATCAAGTTAGTCATTATTGGATTCTCTGTTAACTACTGAGAAAGCTGTGTAAAGATCTTATACTTGTAGATTTATCACTTTCTTGTTGTATGTCTATTAATTTTTGCTTTATATATTTTGAAGATTTGTTGTTAGCTACATGGAAATGTATGCTTATTACTTTCTAGTCAGTTGAATCATTAAGCACTTAAATATGAAAGGCAAAACTTTAAAACACATAGAACACAAGAGAATATCTATCTAGCCCCAAGATAGGGATAGCCTCTCTATACAGCCAGTCTGGGCTTGAACTCAAAATCATCCTGCCTCAGCCTCCTGAGTGCTGGAATTATAAACAGATGACACCATGCCCAGCCTAGGAGAGAATTTTTAAGCAAGTATTAGCTGTGACAGAAAAGATATACAAATTTGACTGCATTAAACTTCTCTTTGTCAAAGTCACTGTAATTAGAGTGAATATACAAGTCACACAATGGAGGGGAAGATGCCTGCTACACAAATAACCAACAAAGGATTTGCAGCCAGACTATACAAACAAGCCTTGTGAATCAATAAGAAAGAGACAACCCAATAGAAAAATGGGCAAATACCTGAATATATTTTTATAAAAGAGGAACCACAGAGCTGGCATAGTGGCTCACACCTGTAATACCAGCAACTTGGGATGGTGAGGCAGGAGAATGGCAAGTTTGAGGCCAGAGGCAGCCTGCATAACTTAGCAAGACCCTATCTCAAGATAAAAAGTCAACCAATGGACTGGGGATACAGCTCAGTGGTAGGAGACTTGCAAAGTATGCATGAGACCCTGGGTTCAACTCCCAAGTAATGCCAAAAAAAAAAAAAAAACCCACAAAGGACCAATACATTTATGAAAAGATGTTCAACCACATGGTAGTTAGAGAAATGCAAACGAAAACCACAATGAAAAACTATTATGTACCCACCTTGGTAATAAAAATTGAATTAGCAAAGACACACATGCATAGGAATTTCCACTGCTGGTGAGAATGTACATCTGCATAATCACTGTGACCAACAATGCAGCATTACAATTTAAAGATAAATGTATCTTATGACCCAGCATGTATAAGGTATATATATATATATACCTAGAGAATCTCTTGTTCCCAAGCATAGACAGCAGTACACATATACAAGAATGTGGTGCCGGGCGCAGTGGTGCACGTCTGTAATCCCAGCAGGGTGGGAGGCAGAAGCAGGAGCATTGCAAGTTCGAGACCAGAGGCAGTCTGTGTAACTTAATGAGACCCTGTCTCAAAAAGTAAAAAAATGGGCTAGGGGTGCAGCTCAGTGGTCTAGCACTTGCAGAGCATGCAAAAAAGTGGCAACTTTAATGCTAATAGCAACAATAACAAAAGGGTGGAAAAAAGTAACAACCACAGTAGATTAGATGTTTAAATCACTGTAATTTCATATAGTAAAATATAGTAGTCTACTTTATTCATAGATGATACTCTCTACCATCCTGACTAGATGCCAGAAACCACACATTGTACCTAATCCCCTATGTATTGTTTTTTTCCTATACATACAAACTTAGATAAAATTGAATTTATAAATTAGGCACAATAAGAGATTAACAACTAACAGTAAAGTGGAGTAACTATAAGACTGTACTGTAATAGAGCCTGCAGCCATATCACTGTGGCATCTAATCCTGACAGATCTTGGAAGCTAAACAGGGTCAGGCCTGGGAACACCAGGTACTATAGGCTTGGGAGAAGGGCCCGGCAACCCACTCCCCAAAAATAATCAGCCATTGAAAACCCTATGAATAACAGACACGCACTAACAATACTGTTTCCCCTAAACATAGGGTCGCTATGAGTTGGACACCAACTTGATGGCACCTAACAACAACAACCCCCCACACGTCTGTCAGTTTGCCGCACTGTGGGGGCTTGTGTGATGTGATGAGGCTGAGAGCTCTGCCACTGTAACCTCGGACGTGAGCGAGGTTGCCCATGGTGGACAGGTTTTCAGCTGAGCTTCCAGACTAAGACAGACTAAGGAGTAGAACCTGGCGAGCCACTCCCGAAACAACTAGCCATTCGAAACCCTATGGATAGCAAAGAGACACTGTCAGATATAGTGCCAGAAAATGAGCCCCCCAGGTTGGAAGGCACTCAAAAGACTACTGGGGAAGAGCTGCCTCCTCAAAGTAGAGTCTACCATGATGATGGAAATGGAGTAAAGCCCCAGGGTGCCCAAGTTGCTGATGTGGCACGACTCAAAATGAGGAGAAATAACTGTAAACATCCATTAATAATTGGAACATGGAATGTATGTAGTATGAATCTAGGAAAATTAGAAATTGTTAAAAGAGAAATGAAGCACATAAACATTGACATTCTAGGCATCAGCGAGCTAAAATGGACTGGCATAGGCCATTTTGAGTCAGACAATCATATGGCGTACTATGCTGGGAATGATAAACTAAAGAGAAATGGGGTTGCATTTGACATCAAAAAAGACATTTCAAGATCTGTCATGAAATACAATGTTGTCAGTGATAGAATAATATCCATACACCTACAAGGAAGGCCAGTTAATATGACTATTATTCAAATTTATGCACCTGCTACTAAGGCCACAAATGAAGAAAGGGAAGATTTCTATCAGCTTTTGCAATCTGAAATAGATCAAACATGCAATCAAGACATACTGATAATCACTGGTGACTGGAATGCAAAGGTTGGAAACAAAGAAGAAGGCTCAGTAGTTGGAAAACATGGTCTTGGTGACAGAAACGAAGCTGGAGATCGCATGATAGAATTTTGTCAGACCAATGACCTTTTCATTACAAATACATTTTTTCAACATCATAAACGGAGACTATACATATGGACTTCACCAGATGGAACATACAGGAATCAAATTGACTACATATGTAGAAAGACGATAGAAAAGCTCTATACAAAATGTCAAAACGAGACCAGGTGCTGACTATGGATCAGACCATCAACTTCTCATATGCAAGTTCAAACTGAAGCTGAAGAAAATTAGAATAAGTATACGAGAGCCATGGTATGAACTTGAGTATATCCCACCTGAGTTCAGAGACCACCTCAAAAATAGGTTTAATGCATTAGACACAAATGATCGGAGACCAGAAGAGTTGTGGCATGACATAAAAGATATCATTCAAGAAGAAAGCAAAAAGTTCTTAAAAAGACAAGAAAAAAAGAAAAGACCAAATTACATGTCAAAAGAGACACTGGACCTTGCCCTCGAACATCAAGCAGCTAAAGCAAAAGGAAGACATGATGAAGTTAAAGAACTAAACAGAAGATTTCAGAAGGCAGCTTGAGAAGACAAAAACAAATATTATAATGACATGTGCAAGGAGCTGGAGGGAGAAAACCAAAAGGGAAGAACATGCTCTGTGTTTCTCAAGCTTAAAGAAGTGCAGAAAAAATTCAAACCTTGACAGCAGTAGTGAAAGATTCTATAGGGAAAATATTAAATGATGCAGGAAACATCAAAAGATGGGAAGAATACATAGAGTCATTATACAAGAAAGAATTGGTAGATGACCAACCATTCCAAGAGGTTGCGTATGAAGAGGAACCAATGGTGTTGAAGGACAAAGTGGAAGCTGCCTTAAAAGAACTGGCGAAACACAAGGCTCCAGGAATTGATGGGATACCAATAGAGATGTTCCAACAAATAGATGCAGCACTGGAGGTGTTAACATGTTTATGCCAACAGATTTGGAAAACAGCTACTTGGCCAACTGACTGGAAGAGATCCATATTTGTGCCTATTCCCAAACAAGGGGATCCAACTGAATGTGCAGACTATCGGACAATATCATTAATATCACACACCAGCAAAATTCTACTAAAGATCATTCAGAAGCGACTGCAGCAGTATATAGACAGGGAATTACCGGAAAATCAAGCGGGATTCAGAAGAGGGCGGGGAACCAGGAACATCATTGCTGATGTCAGGTGGATATTAGCTGAAAGCAGAGAATATCAGAAAGATGTCTATCTATGTTTTATTGACTATGCAAAAGCATTTGATTGTGTACATCATAACAAATTATGGTTAACACTTCGGAAAATGGGAATATCAAAACACCTAGTTGTGCTCATGAGAAATCTGTACGTGAACCAGGAGGCAGTTGTTCGAATAGAACAAGGAAACACTGAGTGGTTTTAAGTTGAGAAGGGTGTGCATCAGGGCTGTGTACTTCCACCCTATCTCTTCAATTTATATGATGAGCAAATAATCTGAGAAGCTGGACTTTATGAGGAAGAATGTGACATCAAGATTGGAGGAAGACTCATTAACAACCTGCATTATGCAAATGACACAACTCTGCTTGCTGAAAGTGAAGAGGATTTAAAATATCTACTGATGAAGATCAAAGATCATAGCCTTCAATATGGGTTACAAATAAACATCAACAAAACAAAAATCCTTACGACTGGGTCAGCACATAACTTCACAATAAATGGAGAAAAGATTGAGGTTGTCCAAGATTTTGCTTTGCTTGGCTCTATAATCAACACCCATGGAAGCAGCAGTCAAGAAATCAAAAGATGCATTGCTCTAGGAAAAGCTGTGGCAATAGATCTCTTTAGAGTATTGAAAAGCAAAGATGTCACATTGAAGACGAAGGTGCGTCTGACTCATGCCATGGTATTTTCAGTGGCATCATATGGTTGTGAAAGCTGGACATTGAACAAGAGAGACAGAAAAATAATTGATGCTTTTGAATTGTGGTGCTGGAGATGTCTATTGAATATACCATGGACTGCCAAAAGAACCAACAAATCTGTCCTAGAAGAAGTGCAACCAGAGTGCTCTTTGGAAGCAAGAATGGCCAGACTGCGTCTTACATATTTCGGACATGTAGTCAGGAGAGATCAATCCCTGGAGAAGGACATCATGTTTGGGAGAGTGGCAGGGCAACGCAGAAGAGGAAAACCCTCCACCAGATGGATTGACACAGTGTGTGCAACAATGGGTTTAAACATAAATAAGATCATTTGCCTGGCACAGAATTGGCAAGTGTTTCGATCTGCTGTACATAGGGTCGCTATGAGTCGGACTCGACTCTATGGCACCTAACAACAACAACAAACAACAACAACTGTAATAGAAGTTATGTGACTATGTTGTCTCTTTCTCAACTGCCATGAGGGAGATAGTACTTACGACATGGATACACTCCTCTGACTCAAGTGGGATGCAATTTTTTTTTTTTTTTTTTGCAGGGCTGGGGATCATCAAATCCAGAGCTTCACACATACTAGACAAGCATTCTACCACTGAACTACATCCTCAGCCCTCAGAACCGAAATTTTAAATTTATGAATTATTTGTGCCTGGAATTTTCCATTATTTTCGGACCACAGTTGACCATGGATTACTGAAACTGTGGAAAATGAAACCATGAACAAGAGAGGATACTATACAGCATAATTTTGATTTTTAAAAAAGCCCACGGAAGCATGTAACATGATTCCATCCAAGTTCAAAAAAAGACACGTCATGCCAGGCCCCATGAAACACACTTATAATCCCTGTGACTCAGGAGAGTGAGGCAGAAAAATGGAAAGTTTGAAGCCAGAGGCAGCCTGCACAACTGAGTGAGACTCCATCTCAAAATAAAAAATAAAAAAGGCCTGGGGGTGCTGCTCAGTGGTAGAGCACTTGCTTAGCAAGCACAAGGCCCTGGGTTCAACCCCCTAGTACTTGGGGTTAAAAAAAAAAAAAAAGAGGAAAAATGAAAAAATATTTTCAAGGATATGTGCATATTTAGTATAAAACAATAGTGCATTTGTTGTTGAAATATACCTATGAATTATTTAAAAAAAAACTAAACACAAAACAGAATAATGAATACTTCAGAATTCAGAGGCACACAGGGGACTTCAAAGCTTTTGTTACTGTTCTATTTCCACAACTAGGTGGTCAGTTAATGAGTATTCAGTTTTTTGTATGTCCCTAAAAAACTCTACATACACATATTACTTACACTCTTTTATATGTATTTTATACTGTAATTTTTAAAAATAGTTAAGAAAGTAGCTCAACTTGTTAGGTGCCATCAGGTCAATATTCCTACTCATAGTGACCCTATGTACAACACACAAAACAATATTGTTAGTGCTTCTCTGCTTTTCATAGGGTTCTCAATGGCTGATTGTTTTTTGGGAGTGGCTTGCCAGGTCCTTCTCCCAAGCCTACAGCCCCTGGTGTTCCCAGGCGGTCTCCCATCCGCCTAACCAGGCCCGACCTTGCTTAGCTTCTGAGATCTGATGGGATCAGTCACCACAATGGTATGGCTGCAGGTATGTCAATTAGGAGGTTTATTATCTAAGGTAGCTAAATATTTGACTTTGAAGAAACCATCATTACCCATCTGGAAAATTAATCTCTCCAGATCATCTCTTTCCCTGGAAATACCCGATAGTCCAGATTTACTGGCTTCTTCTTCTATTATCTCAGTTATGTTATACAACTGTATGATGAAGATGAGTGTGGTGGGCATTCCTGTAATCCCACCACTTGGATCTTGAGGCAAGAGGATCATGAGTTCAAGGCCAGCCAGAGCTACATCGTGAGTTCAGGGCTACATTGTGAGATCCTGTCTCAAAAAACAAACAAAATTGTGTAATAACATTGTCATTAGTAGTTTAAAAGTCCATTTACTTCAAGAAAGTGCAGGCCATTAAGGTTCTCACCTCAGTGAATTCTAACACATTTTACCCACTGTATCATAGAGAATGTTATCGCGGATGTCAGCTTCATCTCCTGTAGCTGGAGATACAATGATAAATAAAATAGCCAGTCATGCTTGTAAATTCCATTCATGTTCGGTTTCCAGCAAGGAAGCCTCATATTGATGTTTTATAATTCATATGCATTAGAAAGATTTATGTGTTTAATGATAGTCTGAGTTATATGTACAGGGATTATTCAAATTACTCAGTACAGACTGACCAATTATCTGGAACTGTGGGAAAATAAATCTAGGTCCTCTGTGTTAAGATAAATGCTGGAGGGCTGAGGTTGCATGTCAGAGAAAGTATTAAGATGAACACCTACAGATACTAGAAAATATGTGTGCACCTGTGGTCTCTCACTATCCCACTGGTCACCTGAGTAAAAGATTCATTTTTCTTTTCCTTTTTTTTAAGAAAAAAAGCTTGGTGTAATTCACATATTATAAAATTTGGCCATTTTAAGTGTACAGTTTGCTAATTTGTGGTTATATCATTATACAACTATTGCCATATGAATTCTCATTTTAAGAACTTACTTTCTAAATTTAGAGTAGATTTTTTTCATGCCTTGTTGTTGTTGTTGTTAGGTGCCATAGAATCGAGTCCGACTCATAGCGACCCTATGTACAGCAGATCGAAACACTTGCCGATTCTGTGCCAGGCAAACGATCTTATTTATGTTTAAACCCATTGTTGCACACACTGTGTCAATCCATCTGGTGGAGGGTTTTCCTCTTCTGCGTTGCCCTGCCACTCTCCCAAACATGATGTCCTTCTCCAGGGATTGATCTCTCCTGACTACATGTCCGAAATATGTAAGACACAGTCTGGCCATTCTTGCTTCCAAGGAGCACTCTGGTTGCACTTCTTCTAGGACAGATTTGTTGGTTCTTTTGGCAGTCCATGGTATATTCAATAGACATCTCCAGCACCACAATTCAAAAGCATCAATTATTTTTCTGTCTCTCTTGTTCAATGTCCAGCTTTCACAACCATATGATGCCACTGAAAATACCATGGCATGAGTCAGACGCACCTTCGTCTTCAATGTGACATCTTACCCATCTTTTGTTATCTCCAACTTAACCATAACTTTCCCTTACAATTTTCTCCTATTCTGGTGAATGTTGTCATTCTCATTCTTTGAACTCTGTAGCAACTGACCCCAAGATAGACTTTAGATATCAGTTATCTGGAACTCTAAAAGATAACCACTACTCTTTATCATGCAGCTTGAAATCCTTTACCACACTGCCAAAAACTTCACTATTAGAAATACTCACTTATTTAATATGGACTGTATATTAGCTAGCACTATTGTGTTAATATTCAGTTTTTTAAATTTGATAGTTTAGTACTGTTTTAATTTAGTACCTAGTTCTGAGGAAATACTTGTTGATGTGTTTAGGACTAAGGATTATAATGCCTGCTACTTAAAGGGGATCAGCAAAAACAACAATAATAATTATATATGTGTGTGTGTGTGTATATATATATATATATATATACACAATCACATGGAGTGGGTGGGTGTAGATGACAGAAAATAAGAAAATGTGGCAAAGTGTTAATAATTGGTGAATCTAGATGGAAAGTATGTGGAAGTTTATCATACAAATGTGCAACAGTTTTTTCTTTTCTTTTTTTTTTCTTTTTTTTTTTTTTCTTTTTTTGCAGTGTTTGGGATTAAACCCAGGACCTCACATATGCTAACCAAGTTCTCTAACACTGAGCTATATCCCCAACCCTGAGTCTGAATTATTTTTAAAACAAAAAGATTTTTAAAAAATTTCTCCTTTAGCTAAGTGGTCTACTGAGCTACACATATTAGCCACACATTAGAATCAGCTGAGAGCTTTTAAAACTACAATTGTCTCAGGTCTACCTGCTAGAGAATTGTATCTAATTGGTATTGGATGGAGTTCATACATTTGAAACCCCTAGATGAACCTAATGTGCACCTAGGGTTAAAAACTGTTGCATCGTAAGAATAACATATTTCAGGCTGGTGTGGTGGCACATAACTGTAATCTGTAATCCCAGCACTCAGGAGGCTAAGGCAGGAGGATGGTGAGTTTGAGGCCAGCCTGGATATCAGTGAGACATGGTCTCAAAAATATATGTATATCAGCTATCACTTAACATTTTTCTTGGCAGCACTGGGGATCAATCCCAGGGCCATGTGCATGCTAGGCAAGTGCCCTACCACTGAGCTATATCCCCAGCTCACTTACCATGTTTTAGAAATGAATTTTTAGTCAGATTTCTTTCCTCTATATTGGCATGCCTTTCTTTGTCTTTTTATCTTCTTTTATACACTCCTAAACGAGCCTGCAGCTGTAGCCCTGTGGCATCCGATCCCGTCAGATCTCGGAAGCTAAGCAGGGTCGGGCCTGGTTAGTACCTGGATGGGAGACCGCCCGGGAACACCAGAAGCTGTAGGCTTGGGAGAAGGACCTGGCAACCCACTCCCAAAAATCAATCTGCCATTGAAAACCCGATGAACAGCAGAGAAGCACTGACAATAGTGTTTCCCCTGTGGTACACAGGGTGGCTATGAGTCGGATACCGACTCGACGGCACCTAACAACAACAACAAACATCAAGCAAGTTTCCAAGCACAAAACAGTCTTTATCACATTCTGAGTAAAGAGAATTCATTAAATAACAAAGTGAGGTATTTCATTTATTTGGTTGGTTTTTGTTGTTGCTTTTGTTTTGTTTTGTTGTTTGTTTGCTTTTGAGATAGGGTCTCACCATGTAGACTAGACTTGCCTGGAATGTGCTATCTTGCTTGGGCTGGCCTCCAACTCGAAATCCCCCTGCTTCCCAATTGCTGGTATTATAGGCATGTGCCACCATGCCCAGCTAAAGTAAGTTTTAAATGTAGCCTTAATCATGTCACAGCTATTTACCCAAATCAGCAGTTATAAATGTGTGCATGTTGTATATACCAACATTACATCAATGTTATCTGTGGTACATGCATTATTTTTCCCATTAGGACAAATGGGAGAGCATATTTTGCCCTGTCAAAAGGAGGAGGAGAAGGTGGAAGGAAAGGAAAATAAAAAGCAAAAGAAAAAAGAGAGAGAGAAAGAAAGAGAATTCTGTTTCTTGTAATTTTAGAGCATCAATGCTGCAGGTCCTAAAAGGTCCTCAAACCGTCATCTATAGAGAATGAAGCCAATTTAGATAAGGACTTCCATACAAAGGAAATAGGGACTTCTCATCAAAAGATCAATGAGGCTAAGAACCTCAGATTTAAAAAGAACAAGCCTGTTGTGGTGGTGCATGCCTATAATCCCAGCGACTGGGGAGGCAGAGACAGGAGGATCACAGGTCAAAGACCAGAGGTAGCCTGCATAACTTAGCAAGACTCTGTCTTAATTTTGAAAATAATAAGGGGGCTGAGGGTGCAGCTCAGCGGCAGAGCACTTGAAAAGTATGTATGAGGCCCTGGGTTCCACCCCCTGAGTACCACAAATTAAAAAAAAATAACAGAAAGAAAAGAGAAAGGAAGGCAGGAAGGAAAGAAGGAAAGAGAGAGAGAGAGAGAGAGAGAGAGAGAGAGAGCACTGGAGAATGGGTATATTGAAGAAAGCAAGATGAGAAGAATTGCTATTTAAATTATAGGCATAAGGGATGAAAAATGACATAGTCAAAAGTAGATGCAAATAATGAAATACATTTGAATATAGAAAAATAATTGTCCTCCATAGATAGGTAAAGGAGGAAAAGGAGAATGAGAAAGGAACAGAGTCAGAAATTTGCTAGACTATAAGTATGTTGGCACTTGGATTTAGTTCAGTCGGTAAAGTGCCGCACTGCAGTTTCTGAGGTCCCGAGTTTGATTCCCAGCACCACAAAAATGGGAGAAGGATGTGGCAATCCTCTCCCAAGGCAATCCTGAAACAATTAGCCATTGAAAACCCTATGAGGTTTGCTATGAATTGGACATGACTCAATGGCACCTAACAACAAAAGTATCTTGAGAGAATTTAAGACGAGATTATAAACTAATTTTGACCATTTCCTGTTTTTCCCTTTAAGTCTCTGGAGCAGATTTTTATTTATTTATGTATTTATTTATTTATTTATTTAGTACTTGGGAGTTGAACCCAGGACCTCACACATACGTTGCAAGTGTTTTACTGCTGGGCTGCTCATCCAGCCCATTTTTTGTTTTTTATTTTCAGTCAGGGTCTCATAAGTTACGCAAGCTGCCTCTAGCCTCCAACTTGTGATCCTTTTGCCTCTGCCTCCCAACTCTCTTGGATTATAGGAATGTGCCACTATGCCAGGCAGCCTCTGGAGAAAATTTTTTAAATTAGAGCAACAAGTTCTACAAAACAAATGAAATGAAAATTTATATCAAAAGATAATTTAAAAGTCAGGTTTGGTGGTGCACACCTGTAACCTCAGCACTCAGAAGGCTGAGGCAGAAAGATCACAAGTTTGAGGCCAGCCTGGGTTACATAGCAAGACCCTGTCTTTAAAAAAATTAAATTAAATCAAAAGAAGAGTGCACATGTGAAAATTCATCTACTTAGAGCCAATATGCTGGAAAATGATGCCTGCATGGTAGAATTTCTGGGCATATTTGAAAAGTCTTCCCAAGCATCACAAATGCAAGTTGCAGTTTGCTCCAGTAACAATAGCATGATGGTCACGCTCATGAGAGTAACTTCTGCATCATAGAGGACCCCAGAGAAGTATGATGTTATTTTGAAAGGCTCCAGGGAAATCTGTTTAGGATTAGAATGGAATTCAATTTGTGAATCCTGTTTTCATCATTTCAGAGTTCCCCATAAACTAGGAAGAGAATCCAATGAGACTAGTAAAGTATTTCAATACTTCTTTAATAGCAGTCTGAATTATACAATAGTATGACTAGTTACTGTGGATGTAAGATGTGCAGTGGTTCTTTATTCTCTCCACCATCGTTAAGGCAGGGGCAGAAGTAGGGATAAAGTTTCTCAATGAAAATGCTATTGAAGGTGTAAATGTGGGTCATGGTTTCAGCATTGTAGAAGGACACCTGCCCTCCCTCATAATCCAGATATATGCCCACCTTGTTGAGGTTGTCAGTCAGTTGCACACTGCAAGATGGCAAATCCAGAGCCTTTAGATCAGTTTGGTTCCTTAGTCTTAAGAGCCAGAATCCTTGCTCAGGAGTGAGAGGACAGCTGCCCTTCCTGATGATAGATTCTCTGACAACACCAACTGTCCATTTTGTCTTCTTTGTTACTTCTACTTCCCAGTACCATTTGCCAGATGTGAAGCCTTTTGAGCCCAGCACAGCCACGCTTGAGTCAAACCTCTCGGGATCATCAGGCATCACCTGCTTAATGTCACCATGCCACACACTGGTCCAGTTTTTGGATAGCACCAGATTTGGGTGAGCTGTTTTAGGGTCCAGAGTTAATGGAGATAGGCCTAGTAAGAAAATAAGAGGTATCAGGGAATGGGAAAAACAAGGTGAATGCAAATTCCCATAGTGAAAGGCAGTATTTACAGAGGCACCAGTACTTTAGTTGCCCACACACATAAACTCTTAGGCAGGCAATTTCTTATATCCTTTTTATTGTTTGAGTATCCGTGTTGCTAATTCTCTGGAATAATTTATGCTCTTCTAAAGGACTCTTTGGAAGCAAGGATGGCTAGAGTGCATCTTATGTATTTTGGACATGTAGTCAAGAAGGACCAATCCTTGGAGAAGGACATCATGTTTGGGAGAGTGGCAGGTCAAAGAAAAAAAGGAAGACCCTAAACTAGATGGATTGACACAGTGGCTATATCAGTGGACGTAAGCATAAATAAAATCATGTGCCTGGCAAAGAATCTGGGAGTGTTTGATTCTGTTGTACATAGGGTCGCTATGAGTCAGACAAAACTCAATGGCACCTAACAACAACAACAAAGCCAGCAATACAAGTAATGTAAATCTGGACTAATAAATATTAAAAACTATAAATGCTAAAGGAGAAAAAATTAGGTAAGTTTGTCCTAGGAAATCTTTCTAAGGAGAATAACTATTTCAGTTGTGATACAACATACATGAGATGCATCTTGGATGCTTTGGATAAGCAGAAAAAAAGAAAGCAGAGTAGGTTAAATACAGTTGCATGTGTGAGAGAGAAGGGAAGAATTTGCCCGTTAGAGATAGGTAGGACTAAGCTAACTGGTAGACCTCAGGGGTCATGGTGAGAAGTTTATATTTGGTTTAATAGACAATGAGGCATTTGAGATAGGTGGTGATGCCACTGCTACTCAGAATGTGGTCCACAAACTGTGTTGTTACCAGTCTGGGACAAGATGATACAGAAACTGAGAGTAAGCTTCTAGAAACTTGCATAGCAATCTGACAGAGTAACTTTATGCCAGTTAAATCTAATAATTATAAAATAGGTCTTGTACTTTGTAATGATTATTTTATTTCACATTTTCAAGCAATTAATTTCTAGTGTATTCTACAAAAATATCACTTCATGACAAACTGAATTTTTTTTAAATATGTAGAAGCTAAAAAAGTTGATCTCATAGAAGTAGAATAGAATGGTAGTCCCTAGAGACTAGGAAGGGTAGGAAGAAGGGAGGTAGAATGAAGTTGGATATAGATACTAAAGTATAGTTACATAGGAGCAGTTAGTGTTTTATAGCACAGTACAGTAACGATGGTCTACAATAATTTATTACATATTTCTTTTTCTTTTTTTCAATGCTGGGGATTGAACCCAGGGCCACACACACGCTAGTCAAGTGCTCTACCACTGAGCTACATCTCCAGCCCTTATTACGTATTTCAAAATAACTAGAAGAATTCAAAGATTCCAGATACACAGAAATGATAAGTGTTTGAGGAGATGGAAATGCTAATTACCCTGATTTGCTCATAATACATTGTATACATGTATTGAGCCTGTAGCCATACCACTATGGCATCCAATCCCATCAGATCTTAGAAACTAAGCAGGGTCAGACTTGATTAATATTTGGATGGCAGATTGCCTGGGAACACCAGGTGCTATAGGCTTGGGAGAAGGACCTGGCCACCCACTCTAAAAAGCAATCAGCCATTGAAAACCCTATGAATAGCAGAGTAGCACCAACAATATTGTTTTGCCTGTTGTATGTAGGGTCATTGTGAGTCAGACACCGACTCGACAGCACCTAACAACAATAATAACAATAACAACAACAACATGTATTGAATTATCATACTTTATCCCATAAATATGTACAAATATCACATTAACTAAAAATTTTTTAAATCACCAAGTACAGTGGAACATGCCTATAATCCCAGCTACTTGGAAGGTCGGGGCAGAAGGACCTCGAGCTTGTGGACAGCCTAAGCAATAACAAAAATACTTTTAATTAAAAAAATAAATTTTAAAAAGCTGGACCTTCACCATTGATAGTTTAATGAGTGTTGGTTTAGACAAGTCAAAGGATAGCAGTATTTTAAAATTTCTAAATGAAGATCAGTAAGAATATGACATACATTCTAGGTGTGAGTTAATTGGATCTTGGCATGAAATTTGATAAAGGAAACATAATAGCTATATGTATTCACATCATGGACGAGAGAGAGAGAGAGAGAGAGAGAGAGAGAGAGAGAGAGAGAGGCTCAACCCTCTCTTTCTCGAAAATCCTGAATCTTTTCCATCATCCCAAGGATGATTCTTCCCAACAAGAGGTTTTAAAGAGTTAAGAATCTTGCATTTTTTCCATACAGGCTGAGTCTCCTCCCCATCAAATATCCCAATGCACTTTGAGCTATTAATCTTTCCATTGTGAGGTCTAGGATTTCTTTATAGGCACCATAGAGGCTTCTTGTGAACTCTTTAGACTCCCAGCCTGCTCATCCTGAAGCCCCTGATACTTCCATCAGGTTGCATGGGCTCTGAGGATTCCTGGAAGTCACCTTTGTACCCTCTATTCTCTTCTCATGCCATATTCAATCCAACAGCAAATTCCATGGACTCCACCTCCCAAATATATTTTGAGTTTAAGGACACCTGACTACTTCCACAAGTACATTAGCCTGGAATTAATACAATAGCTTCTTACTCTTCTGTTTTCACTCTTACCCATCTGCAACCCATTTTGTCTATAACAGAATACAATTGTGCAGTTCTCCTACTCAATGCATTCAGCTTTCCTATTACATATGAGATAAAATCCAGAGTCTTTACAGAGGTAACAATACGTGATTTACCCACCTTTCTGACTTCATTTCTATGACACTCCCACTTGTTTACATGTATCTAATCATCCTTGCCTTTTGGCAGTTCCTTGAACTTCCCAAGCCTATTCCTACTTTTGTGTGGATCACTCCAGGCCTTTGTTCGTGCAAACTTAATAAAATTTTAGTGACAGAATCTATCAAAGTAGGGCTAGGGGTGTTCATTGTAAATTCTTTAAACTTTTCTGTATGCTTAGAAATTTCCATAATAAAATGGAAGAAGAAGGAAATTACCTTCTCAGAGACACTTTTTCTGGTCATTCTATCTAAAGTAGAACACTCCATCACTGTGTGTGCACTCTTATCCTGCTTTATATTTTCTCAGGGAAAAATTATTTATTGAGTATACCTGCATTATTTTCTTCATGATAGTTATCACTGTGTGAAATTATTTACTTTTTCATTGTCCTTCTTCACTAGAAGGTAATCTCTGGGAAAGCAGAGACTTCATCTATTTTTGCCTCCTCATGTACCTTAAACATTTGGAACTGTTCCTAAGTGTTCAAGTAACTATTTGTTAGATGAATAAATGAACTTTAATCAAATTCCACTTGGAATGTTGATACCAATTAATTATCCTTGGCTAACACTCAGAATGTAACCCTGGGCAATGATTTATCTTCTACACTCATTCCTGTTCTCTGTTCTCCACTTTCCTCCCTTCACACCTCTCTTCTCCCTGATTCCACCCAACCCTTCCCACTGTGCCCTTCAGAACTCTCCTAACCAACTCTCTGGTATCCTCAGTTTACATAGTTCTCTTGTTACTTCCTTGTGTTAACAGAAACTTGATGGTTCCTCCCACAAAAACACAGCTTCCGAGCCAGGCGTGGTGGTGCACGTGTGTAATCCCAGCAGCTGGCAGAGGCAGGAGGATCGCAAATTCAAGACCAGAGGCAGTCTGTGTAATTTAGTGAGACCCTGTCTCAAAAAGTAAAAAAAAAAAAAATGTGCTGTGGGTGCAGCTCAGTGATCCAGCACTTGCAGGTGAGGCCCTGGGTTCAACCCCCAGTGCTGCAAAAAAAAAAAAAAAAAAAAAACAGCTTCCATGGGACTATCCATTCTCTAAATCAGATGCCACAGAGCCTGTAGCCATCACTGCCACTTCTAGACCACAACTTTACTCCTCCTCCTCACATAAAAATCTCTCTTCATTTGAGGGCCCTGTCATTCCATTTCCTATAACCCTCTATTTGACGCTATTGTGTACACATTTCCTGGTTACACTGGCTGCACTTTGAGTCAACTTTACTCCTCTACCCAAACATACCCCATATGTCTTGGATGGAGCCACTATTCTTCCGTCTTTGACTTTACTGCTAATGACTTTTGACCCTATTACATGTCATCTCTCCATATTGGTGTAGATATTCCAGACCTCAGAGTCATTGGAAACTATTCCTTATCTAAAATCTTAAACTCAGATATTTCATTCTTTGGTTTCTTGTGCTTTCACTCTCATCTCCCCCTCTAGCCATTACTTAACTTTATTGACATCTCTAGTTCCTGATTCTCCTTAGTGTGCTAATCTATCTGCTTCCTGGCTTAAAATTTTTCTCTCAACAGCTCAGTTTTGTCTGCTTTGTTGCCTATAGCCTTAATACTTTCGTCCTCTTCTGCTCCTGCAGTACTTGCCATGGACCTCTCCAACCCTGAATCTATGTAGTCATTCGTATCCACATCCCAGCTTCTGACCTGCAGGACAAAAAGCAAAATATCGTGCAGAGATACTACTACAAATTCATTATTTTGCTCTCAACTTGACCATCAGCCATGCCTAGAAACCCTGTATTTCTCAAATCAAATCCTCTCCAGTTCTACACAACAGCAGTTTCAAATGCTGAACTCCCTCCTCAAACTTTCTATTCCACCCTTAACCTCCTCACTCCCAGGCAGAAGACTTCATCTCCTGCTTCACAGAGAAAATAAAGTACATCCTCTAGAGATCCCACACTCCTTCCCCCTAACACTGCAAGATCTCTCTGACAAGACTGTCTGCCTCCACCATCCTTGTCAGCTCTCCTGTTTCACCGGAAGCTGAGGAAAGTCAGTGCCTCCCTCTGCTCCAGCTCCCACTCAGTCTTCCCTACTTCCACCAATTATGCCTTTTCTTATAGCGTTGATTTCTTCTATTCAGCATGTTTTTTAAAATCCTCTTTGTGGCTAGGGTTGTAGCTCAGGGGTAGAGCACTTGCCTAGCATGTGTAAGGCTGGGTTCAATCCCCAGCACAATGAAAAAGAAAATCCTCTTTTCATTTTACCATACCTTCCCTTCTCAGCAAAACTTCTCAAATAAGTGAGCTATTCACTTCACCACTGCCTCATTTCTGAACCACCCCTGATCACTTAACAATATAATTTCTACTCATCCCACCCTTGAAATTGTCCTTATTAACCTCACCAACTGCTGCTTCAAATGTCTTTTTCTCCATTGTTTTCTTAATTATCTTCTCTGACTTTGGTGTGAATGACTGTCCTCTTTGACACTCTCCTTCCTTAGATTCCCTGGCAACATTTTCCTGGTTTTCCTCTTATTTCTCTGGCCAGAATTCCTCATTCTCTTCTAGGGGTGCCTTTATATGTTCATGTTCTCTGTACAGAACTCCATGTGTGATTATGTGTTCT
The DNA here is from genome assembly GCA_007922755.1 of Pedetes capensis. Taxonomy (NCBI): domain Eukaryota; kingdom Metazoa; phylum Chordata; class Mammalia; order Rodentia; family Pedetidae; genus Pedetes; species Pedetes capensis. The sequence continues at coordinate 23,020 of VMDO01014230.1, read as the reverse complement.
TGCTTTCCTTGGAAAATCTCATTTGTATTGATAGCTTCAGCTGTCCCTCTGTATACTGATTATTCCATCTCTGGCCCCTCTCCTAAGCTCTGGTTTAAACACATCTACTTTATTGTCCTGTTGGCCTTTTAGTACACCACAGCCAAAAACCAAACTCCTTAACCCCCTTCAAAATCTACATTTCTTATATTTCTATCTTGGTGTCTCTTTGGGGGTTTTGTTTGCTTGTTTTTGTTTTGTTTTGTTTAAATCCCTTACTACCAGTTACTGTCCAGGACATTCAGCTCCTTGAATTCCATCTCTGGAATCTACTCTTTATTTTCCATTCTCATTGACACCCTTTTAGTTTAGATCTTAATTTTTCACCTAGATAACTACTGCAGACTCCAAGTTAGCCTTCTAGCTCTCCTTTATTAGAACAGAAACTACATCTTTTATTTCTATGTCCTTAGAGCCTGACTTAGTACTTAGTACAATATATAGTAGGCCCTCTATAAGAGTATATTGAATGAATATGTTTTGATATTTTATGTATGCACACAAACTAAAGGAAATGTAAGGAAAATTTCTTAAATTGAATGTTTTCCTAAGCTGGAAGTGGTGAACTATATACAGCCAATAGGCCAAATCTGGCCTGCTGCCTATTTTGTAAATAATTTTATTAAAACACACCCCAACTATTTATTTACATATTGCTATAGCTCCTTTGTTTGCTACAATGGCAGAGTTAAGTAGTTGCAACAAAAATCATACAGCTGACAAAGCCTTTGTATCTGGACTTTTACAGACAAAAAACCAAAAACCAAACCAAAACAAACAAAAAAACCAGCTACTGGCCAAAACCAACAGCCACATTTATAGGCTTGGCCAAAATGGAGAAAACATGGACCTGCAGAATAAGGAAAGACCCACAAGTAACAATATGGAGTAAGGGCTGGAGGTGTAGTTCAGAGTTAGAGTGCTTGCCTAGCATGTGCAAAGTCCTGGGTTTGATCTCCAACATTACGAAAAAAGTGGAGTACAGTTTTATCAGGGTCTGACCACAGTTACCATAGGGGGGAAAAATTTCCCACTCTATGTAGGGGGATGGGTTATATAGATGACTAATATATTATTAATATGCATTAAATAAACTCCATTTGATTTTGTTAGATGAAAAATTATATCAAAACGAAAAATCAGTTCAGACTTTATTTATTTGTTTGTTTGTTTGTTTATTGTGGTTCTGGGGGATTGAACCCAGGGCACTCCACCACTGAGCTGCGCCCTCAGCCCATTTTTTATATTTTGAGTCAGGGTGTCACTAAGTTACGCAGGCTGCCTCTGGCCCCAAATTTGCAACCCTTCTGCCTCACCTCACAAATTGCTGGGATTACAGGCATGAGCCACTGTACCCAGCTTTCAGTTTGCACTTTAAAAGATTTCTAGAAGTGACATGTGCCTTTACAGGGCAGAGCATTGTTGTTATTAAGTGCCATAGTGGTCCTTATAGGGTTTTCCATGGCTAATTGTTTAGGGATTGTCTCGGGAGTGGATTACCACGTCCTTCCATTTTTTTGCTTTGCTTGGAATTGAACCCGTGACTTCAGAGACTGCAGAGCTGTGCTCTACCAACTGAGCTAAATCCCAGCCCACTGAGGCAACCCCAAAACAATCAGCCATTGAAAACTGTATACTCAAGGGCAGAGCATACAGGAAAAAAACACTAAGTGATACTGAAGCAGCTAGAATTTATTGAGCAGAGTAACACAGAGGAGGGAGCTGCACAGATACTTTCCAACATCACTCAAGGATATGGTTGAGTACTGATCTTCACATGAATACAGTGAAATTCATCAAGGCCAGAGAAAGAACCTCTCAAAATCAGTAGGCTGAGCCAGGCGAGGTGGCATATGTCTATAATCCCAGCATTCAGGAGGCTGAGACAGGAGGTTTGCAAGTTCAAGACCAGCCTGGGCTATATGTCCAGTTCTAAGGCAGCCTGGGCTATGTAGTGAAACTCTGCCTTAAGAAAAGAAAGAAAGAAATACCCTGTTAAGAATATGAAAAGAAGCCAGGCATGTTAGCTCACATCTCTAGTACCAGCATTTAGGAGGCTGAGGAAAGATTGCACTGGGATACATATTGAGATACTGTCTCAAAAATCCAAAAGAGCCAGGCGTGGTGGCACACGCCTGCAATTCCAGTGGCTCGGGAGGCAGTGGAGGGAGGATCGCAAGTTCAAGACCAGAGGCAGTCTGGGTAATTTAGCAAGACCCTGTCTCAAAAAAGTAAAAAACAAAACAAACAAAAAAAAGGGCTGGGGGCACAGCTCAGTGGTCCAGCACTTGCAAAGCATGCAGGCGCGAGGCCCTGGGTTCAACCCCCAGTACCATACACACACACACAAAAAAAATCCAAAAGAAAAAAAAGTTGGATATGGTAGTGCACATCTATAATCCCAGCACTCAGGAGGCTGAGACAGGAGAATCAATGGAAGTTTGAGGCTAGCCAGGTCTACATGAATTTCAGGACATCCTAGGTTACATAGTGAGACCCTGCCCTCCCCTGGAAGAAGGAGAAGGAGAAGGGGAAGGGGAAGAACAGAAAGAAGAAAAGGAGGACAAAGAGGAGGAAAGCAGCTATCTGTGTATCATTGCACACACCTGTAATCCCAAGGACTTGGGAGGCTGAGGCAGGAAGATCACAAATTTGAAACCAGAAACAGCCTATACAATTTAGCAAGACCCTATCTCAAAATAGGAAAAGGGCTGAGGGTACAGCTCAGTGATAGAGCAGTTCCTTATTATGTACAAGATCCTGGGTTAAACCCTCAGTAGTGGAAAGAGTAGAGAAGAGAAGAGAGAATAGAAGTGAAGAGGAAAGAAAGAAGGAAGGAGAGAGTAGAAAGAAAGAGAAAGAAAAAAGAGAAAGGCAAGATACTGAGTGAGAGACAATATTTTAAAAACATATATCTGATAAAGGATTTGTTCGTTTAAAACTAACATTAAAATAATCCAATAAAAATTTAGGCAAAAGATTGTTGTTGTTGTTGTTAGGTGCCGTCGAGTCAGTGTCCAACTCATAGTGAACCTCATAGGGTTTTCAATGGCTATTTCGGGATTGCCTTGGGAGTGGATTGCCAGGTCCTTCTCCCATTTTTGTGGTGCTGGGAATTGAACTCAGGACCTCAGAGACTGCAGCGCAGCGCTCTACCCACTGAGCCAAATCCCAGCCCAGGCAAAAGATTAAACACATTTAACCAAAAAGGTATATGAATGGCAAAGAAACACATGAAATGACGTTCAACAAAATTGGACATTAAAATTATACAAATTAAAACTACAGTGAGATACTACTATACTTCCAATTAAATAGTTACAATTTAAAAGATTGACAACATCAAGTTTTGTCAAGGAGATAGAGAAACAGGGTCTGTCATCCATTACAGGGGGAATGTGAAATGTTATCCCTATTTAGAAAAAAAAAGTTGGTAATCTCTTATAAAATTATACATTTAACATATATCCTGAATCCTACCACTAGGTATTTACTCCAAAGAGGTTAAAACACAAAGATTGGTAAACAGATATTCATACAACTTTGTTCATAATAGCCCCAAACTAAAAACTACTCAAATGTCCATCAGCTAGTGAATGAATAAGCAAATTGTGAGGTATCCATAAAGCATGACTGGCACATGCAACTATACATAGGTGAATCTCAGAGAGCATTGTGCTATGTGCAAAAAGCCAGACACAAAAGCCTATACCGTATGATTTCACGTCAATGAAAAATTTGAAAAGATACATACAAAGTGAAATAAAGCAGATTAGTGAGTGTCAGGGGTTGGAAGGAATTGATTGCCAAGGAGCATGTGGAAAGTTTTGGGGGGTGATAGAAAATGTCTATGGACACAGATATTTATGTAAGTGCGTATGTTTGTCAAAACTCATCAGATTATATACTGGGTACAATACAAGTAAAACTGGCAGGTTTTACTCAATTATACTTTAGTAAAGTTGATTTTTTTCAATGTCAATTACCTGGAAACATTGTTAACAGAAATGGATTTGTGACTTTTATGAAACCAATAATTAAAAAACAGTAGTAATAATGATTGCATATAAATTCTATAGCAAGTTTATTTAAAATTTTATTTCTGTAAAGATTTTTATTTAGAACATTACTTAATGTTCTTGAAATGCCACTTGTGTTCTTTTGTCCTGCTCAGTCCTATGCTATCTGCAAGAACACAAAAACTTACTGTCTTTATTAGACACATTTATTGAAACTGTTGGTTTTCTTCTGAAGCAGTGAAGATCTCTGAACAAGATCCTAAGATGTTATACTCTATGCTATATAGGAGGACCTGTAAAGATCCGATACACATACAAGGAGTATGTATTGAATCCTCCTTCTTCAGGGCAGAGGAATTCCAGAGATTTATATAGCCAATTTCAGAAAAAAAGTACAGAATTTTGGCTGTTATCACAAATGATAAATCAAACAAAATCATAAGCTGAGTAGTTCTAATGTTAGACTATTATGTATTTACCGGTTCAAAGTCATACTTTTTTTTTTTTTTTTTTTTTGGTGGTACTGAGGGTTGGACCCAGGGCCTCGCGCCTGCATGCTCTGCAAGTGCTGGACCACTGAGCTGCACCCCCAGCCCATTTTTTACTTTTTTGAGACAGGGTCTCACTAAATTACACCGACTGCCTCTGCTCTCGAACTTGCAATCCTCCTGCCTCCGCCTCCCAAGCCACTGGGATTACAGGCATGCGCCACCGCGCCTGGCATAAAGTCATACATTTTTTAGATCACAGCAACAAAGGAAATTCAGCCAAACCAACTAGCCTCCTTTTGCTTAAACCATACACCTCCCCTTGTCTCAGACTCTAAAGAACTAATTAGGGCCACAGAAGAGGTTCCACAGATGACACATGAATTAGGAGTCTGAGGAACAAGTGATTCCTGCCCACTGATACCTGGAGAGAGAGTGGACTGCATTTCCTTCCATATTATGTACTGGATGGGACCTTTGAACTGGCCTAGATTCAGCTTTCTGCAGACAAGCTCTTTGGGTGCCAGCACCTGCATTCCTTGCTCCAGGCTGCAGGAGACATAAATCATTTATTCTTCGATATTCTCCAAGGGCTGGAAGGAAGGGCATAAAGAGTGCCATAGGCGTACTTACCTGTTCATGAGATTTGTGATGTCCTAAAATAGGAAAGGAGAAATAGAAAAGTGAGATGCCTGTGTTCATCAACTCCAGAAATGTCTCTGGTAATCTAAGCACCACTAGAATGTGATCATCAGCACTAGAATCCTATGCAGACAGTCCCCAGTCTATCTCCAAAAACCTTTTCATCATATGCTTTTTCTTATATGCATCCCCAATCTAACCCAGGATAAACTGGCCTTACCTTGCTCTGACTTTTCTAGAATTCCCTTTTATAGAGACCAATATAGAAGTCAATAAGACAAAAAAATTAAGGTTAAGCTGTTTTTTACCCATACTTCCAAATAATCTCCAAAGAAAAACACAATAGATATTCCACTCTTAAGGCCACTTTTCCTTTGGCTAATTAAGCTTTTGAGTACTGACTGAGGTGATAACCTATGTCACTTTAGAAGTGAGACTTCAAGTAGCAAACTTTGCCAAGCAGCTTTTCAGACAGGTCAGCTTATGATTGCTGAGAGCCAAAGATTCAGCATAGGCTGCGACATTCATATTTTTGAAAAATAAAGCTTCAAAGTTACTTATGGAAAAATATGAAAGTATTAATACATAGTGGTGTTAATGGGATTATATCTTATTCTCCCTAGATAGTAAAGATTTCTGCTGAGCATAAACAAAAAGTAGCCTCCTGCTTCTCTACTAGAGAAAAATATATATATATATTTTTGTTCCCAGCCCTCTTCTCCTATCTAAATGTACTCATTACCACATTGGTGTGGAGTCTCACTTTGAGGAAGTCCAAGGGGCTCTGCTGCTCCATCCGTGTCTGAATGCTCACCAACATGTCTTTGGCCAGGAGACACTGCTCCTGAAGCTGGTTCAGATTCAGCTCCATCTCCTCACTCAAGGTTTTCCCCTCATCTCGGAGGTCATTTAGCATGTCCTTTTCCTTGCTGTGCAGGAACTGATGTAGCTTTAGAAACTCCAAGGAAATGTGTTGCTGCAGATGTACTTTGTTTTCCTGGAAACCTCCATGATCATCATCACGGTTATTATGGAGACTAGCACTCGGGGATGGGGGCCCGTCCCACCATCCTTGGGGAACATCATCTAAACGGCTGCTGAGCCTCAACATTCAGCCTAACTAAAAGGAGCCCTTTGGGAGACTTACTCTTCCTTTCCCAGCTAGTTTAATAGTTTGGGATAAAATAGGCAAAAGTAGTCTCAGTTCTTATGGCAGTATTGAGGTGGTAACCAATGGCCTCATTAAATAACACTGTGAAGTTAATCAAATAGTCTAGAATAAATAATAATACCTTCCTAGATTGGTAAATCAGTATCTACCAGGTGGTGCTATTAGACTGGGGTCATGAGGTGCTAGGAAGTACTGGTCTTATTTAGAACTGAGGGAATACCACACCCGCAGCTAAGAGAATATAGGAGAAAGAGGATATAGCCGGGTGCCAGGGCACATGCCTATAATCCCAGTGACTGAGGAGGCAAATGCAGGAGGATGCAAGTTCAAAACCAGAGGCAGTCTGCATAATTTAGTGAGATCCTGTCTCAAAAAGTAATAAAAAAAAATGGGCTTGGGGTGCAACTCAGTGGTACAGCACTTGCAAAGCATGCAAGCACAGAGCCCTGAGTTCAATCCCCAGTACCGGAAAAAAAAAAAAAAAAAAAAAAAAAACCAGAAACAGGATCTGAGCAACATCTAGAGCACTAAAACTGATAACTACTACACTTACAGCTCTTTTTCTGGGTGACCACAGCCTCCTCTCAGGCGAATCATCTGACACCCTGGCTTCTCACTTCCTCATCCTCTTCAATTCTAATGATTTAGCGCTTTAGCCACTCATTCCTAGTCACTCACAGGATTTTTATCATCCCCAGCAAATGCATCATCTCCAAACATAACTTTTTAACCTGCAGGTTCACTTACTCAGGTATCCCTATTGCAACGATTATTGGATCTCATTGAAATTTTGCAGTCATTGACCCCTCTGTTTCTACTCATAAACTTCTATCTTCATGGCCCCTCTTATCCAGCTTGGATTCCATTGTCTGTCACTATTATTATTGCACTCCTAAAATAGTCTTAATCCCCCCTCTCTTTAGGTCGCACTTTCCCTTTCTTGCCACTGTTTCTTAGCCTTATTTATTGGTTATACCTCTTCTAACCAAACTCTAAATATGACAATTACTTGATAGTCTGTCCCAGGTTCTTTGGCTTTTTTCATTCTACTCTTTCTTTCTGGGCAATAGCCTCTTGTCCCACAGCTTTAAATAACATCTATTGCTGACTAGCCTAGCCTGACTAGCCTATATCTCCAGCCTAGACCAACTTCTGAGCTCCAATTTCATCGATCCAACTGCCTATTTGATAATGCCACTCACCACTCCCATCTAATCAGTCACCAGATCCAAGTGACTCCGTCCCCAAACCTTATGCTCAAGCTGCATATTTCTCTGCATATCCACTGCCTATCTAGTCTGAGCCACTGCCATCAGTCCCTGGGCTCACTGCAGTAGCCTTCTAATCATTGTCTTTGTCAGTGCTTCTCTCAAATCTCTCCTCCATGTAGCAACCAGAGATGTTTTCAAAATGAAATAAAACCATATCCTATTTAAAAACTTTTAATTACTTCTCATTGTTCACAAGATGAAGTGCAAAATGCTTAATGTTATCTAGACAAGGGCATATCTGCCTCTTCAGTATCATGTTGCTTAGCATGCTGCAGCTTTATTGGCCTTTTTTCTGTTTAACACAGCAACTACCTTCTGTCCCTGGACTTTCCCATGTGCTCTTTCCTCTTCCTAGATCATTCTTCTCCATTCTTCTCTTCCATATTCCCATCACCCACTTCACTTGGTTAAACCACTTATCTCTCTGTTCTCCACCTTTAATAAGGGACTTCTTCAAAGCACACTCCTCCCTCAGGCTACATTAGGTTCTCCAATTGTCTGCTTTCATCATGCCCTATATGTTTATTTGTAGTTCTAATCACCATTAGCATTTTATTGTTACTGGTGAGATTATTTAATTAAAATCTGTCTCCTACCACCAGAATCTAGTACAGTGCCTGACTTCCTCAATAAATATTTGTTGAAAGGATGAATGTTGACCCTAACAGCTGAACTAGGAACTCTGTGTGTGTGTGTGTGTGTGTGTGTGTGTGTGTGTGTGCGCGTGTGTGCGCGCGCGCGCACACACACACAGTACTGGGGAGGTGAACTTAGGGCTTCATGCATGCTTTTGCAAGTGCTGTAATACTAAGCTGCATGCCCAGCCCATTTTTTCTCTTTATTTTGAGACAAGGTCAGTTATGAAGATTGTCTCTGGCCTCAAACTTGTGATCCTCTTGCGTCTGCCTCCCAGGTTGCTGGGATTGAACTGGGAACTCTTAAAACAGAAACAAAATTCTCTGGAGACATTATTATGTCCATCTGTCCTTTCCTTGAGCCTACATGTTCCTTTTTCTAGATGCAAAATGCCAGAAAAGGCAATCCTACATAGAACAATTAATGAAGAAACAGAACTTGCAGTTTAGCCTCCCAACCTAGGGACTGCTTTGCCAGTCTCTAACCATTTATGTTGTTCTAGAGCTCCTTTGAAGTTGAAAGTATATAGACAGTAGTTTTATTTAGTTTAGGGGCAGCTAGGAAAGATCAAATCAGAGGAGAAAAGCATGCAACCTGAAGGATCTTGGTCCATAGGCACCTATTACAAACCGGAGGGAAAGAAAAGTGTTTCTTTGGATCTAGCAATCTTTAATGGGCTCTTCTGATAAATTCCTTATTTTATAAATAACGGGACAGACCAGACAGATCTCAACCCTACAACAATCTGATCCACCAAAAGGATCAGAATACTAGGGGAAAACCAATCTGTTTGGTTGACCAACTATTGGGAACCTATTCCACCAACATATTTCTTTCCACCCTATAGTGTTAGTTTTCTAATTCTACCACACACATGCCATTTAGGGTATTGACAACACACTAAAAGTACAGGCTCCTTTGCACCCATGTAGCTGAAGTCACAAGGACAGTGTATTCCAGTTCTATCTTGTAATCCCTCTACCTTGCTCCTCACCTTGTAAGTAGCAATAGCATCCTTCTGCATGTTTCTCAGAGACTGAAGTTCCTTCAAGGTTGTCTCCAGTTGTACCTGACGAGTGGTAAGCTCCTCCTGGGAATACCAGATAAAATTAACCCACACCAACAATGCTGGAGATTGCATGATAGAATTCTGTCAGACTAATGACCTTGTCATTGCAAATACATCTTTTCACCAACATAAACGGCAGCTGTACACATGGATAACAGCAGATGGAATATACAGGAACCAAATTGACTACATTTGTGTGGATGATGGAAAAGCTCAATATCAAATCTCAGAACGAGACCAGGTGCTGATTGTGGATCAGACCATCAACTGCTCATATGCAAGTTCAAACTGAAACTGAAGAAAATTAGAACAAGTATATGAGACCCAAGGTATAACTTTGAGTATATCCCACCTGAGTTCAGAGACCACTTCAAGGATAGGTATGATGCTTTAGACACTAATGATAGAAGACCAGACCAGTTATGGCATGACATCAAAGATATTATTCATGAGGAAAGCAAAAGGTTATTAAAAAGACAAGAAAAAAGAAAAGACCAAGTTACAGGTCAAAAGAGACTCTGAAACTTGCCCTTGAATATCAAGCAGCTAAAGTAAAAGGAGCCTGCAGCCATACCACTTTGGCATCCAATCCCCTCAGGTCTCAGAAGCTAAGCAGCGTCAGACCTGGTTAGTACTTGGATGAGAGACTGCCTGGGAACACCAGGTGCTGTAGGCTTAGGAGATGGACCTAGCAACCCACTCCCAAAAACAATCAGCCATTAAAAACCCTATGAATAGCAGAGAAGCATTAACAATATTGTTTGGCCTCTTTTACATAGGGTCTCTATGAGTCAGACATCAACTAAACAGAACCTAACAACAGCAACAACAACAACAAAGTAAAAGGAAGACATGATGAAGTTAAGGAACTAAATGGAAGGTTTCAAAGGGCAGCTTGAGAAAACAAAATCAAATATTATAATGACATGTGTAAAGAGCTGGAGATAGAAAACCAAAAGGGAAGAACATGCTCTGTTTTCCTCAGGCTGAAGGAATTGAAGAAAAAAATCCAAGCCTCTAGTAAATAGTGACGGATTCTACAGGAAAAATATTAATTAAACAACACAGGAACCATCAAAAGAAGATGGAAGAAATACACAAAGTGATTATACCAAAAAGAATTGGTGAATGACCAACCATTTCAAGAGATTGCATATGATCAGAAACCAATGGTACTGAAGGAAGAAGTGGAAGCTGCCTTGAAGGAATTGGCAAAACACAAGGCTCCAGAAATAGATGGAATACCAGTAGAGATGTTTCAACAAACAGATGCAGCACTGGAGGTGCTAACTTGTTTATGCCAAGAGATTTGGAAAACAGCTACCTGGCCAACTGACAGGAAACAGTCAGCCATTGAAAGCCCTATGAGGGTCGCTATGAGTCGGTTACCGACTCGACGGCACCTAACAACAACAACAACAATGATATTGTTAATATTACACACAAACAAAATTTTGCTAAAGATCATTCAAAAGCCACTGCAGCAGTACATAGACAGGGAACTGCCAGAAAACCAAGCCAGAGTCAGAAGAGATCATGGAACCATGCTGATGTCAGATGGATATTAGCTGAAAGCAGAGAATACCAGAAAGATGTCTATCTGTGCTTTATTGACTACACAAAGACATTTGACTGTGTGGATCATAATACATTATGGATAATATTGTGAAGAAAGGGAATTACAGAGCATTTAATTGTACTCATGAGCAATCTGTACATGGACCAGGAGGCAATCATTCAAACAGAACAAGGAAACACTCACTGCCTGGTTTAAAGTTAAGAAAGATGTGTGTCAGGACTGTATCCTTTCACCATACATCTTCAATCTCTATTGCTCAACTTTATGAGGAAGAATGTGGCATCATAATTGGAGGAAGACTCATTAACAACGTATACTAATCAGATGACACAACTCCTTGCTGAAAGTGAAGAGGATTTGAAACATTTACTGATGAAAATCAAAGAACACAGCCTTCAGGATGGATTGCACCTCAATATTAGCAAAACAAAAATCCTTACAACTGGGTTAGTAAGCAACTTCATGATAAATGGAGAAAAGATTGATATTTTCCAAGAGTTTGCTTTATTTGGTTCTACAATCAACACCTGTGGAAGTAGTAGTGAAGAAATCAAAAGATGCATTGCTTTGAGAAAAGCTGTTGCAAAAGACCTCTTGAAAGTATTGAAAAGTAAAGGTGTCACATTGAAGACAAAGGTGCACCTGACTCATGTCATGGTATTTTCAGTTGCATCATATGGTTGTGAAAGCTAGACATTGAATAAGGGAGACAGAAGAATTGATGCTTTTGAATTATAGTGCTGGAGACAAATATTGAATATACCATGGGCTGCCAAAAGAACCAACAGATCTGTCCTAGAAATCTAACCAGACTGCTCCTTGGAAGCAAGGATGGCTAGACTGTGTCTTACATATTTTGGACATGTAGTCAGGAGGGACCAATCCCCAGAGAAAAACATAATGTTTAGGAGAGTGGTGGGTCAAAGAAAAAAAGGAAGACCCTCAACTAGATGGATGGACACAGTGTCTGCACCAATGGACTTAAACATAAAAAAGATCATGTGCCTGGCACAAAATCGGGAAGTGTTTTGTTCTGTTGTACACAGGGTCACTATGAGTTGGACCTGACTTGATGGCACCTAACAACAGCTATGGAAATGAAAGGCCATAATGGACATTCCTACAGACAGAAAAAGTAGATATCTTGCTGCAAAAATCTTTCCCTTTCCCTGGACCATGGTTCTTGTCTCTTTTAAGAATTGTGAATAGGGCTGGTAATGTGGCTCAGTGGCAGAGTGCTTTCCTAGGATGCAGGAGGTCCTGGGTTCAAATGCCCAGCACCATAAAAAAATAAAGGCAAAGAATTGTGAATAAAATTATCAACAGCAGAAAAATTTAGTTTTGACCTCTTATTAGCTAGATGTAGGAGTTTTAAGAAGGTGTCTCAGTCTAGTTATCCTTCTCACATTGGTACATTTACTTACGTTTTTATCACTTGGAACACTCATTTATTCCTTCTACCCATTCAAATCCAAATGCTTTCCATTTCATGTACTATCTCTTTCCTTTACCATATATCCCTTGACTAGTTCAACTTTCTTTAGTCTTTTCAGAAATTCTAAATGCTTATGAATCACATACGCAACAGAATTGAACTCTCAATAGTAGGTTATCTTATATTGGTTCTGTTATATTCATTTTAAACTTGACCAAATTTTAAATTTCTTCAAATGGGAGCAGTACCCTATATGTCCATATTCTACACAGCATGTGATTGAGAAAGTTGGCCCAAATGCCTCCACCACTCCTTTTCTATAAGCAGTAATTCTAGAGAAAGAACTCTACAGGATACCTTATATTTCTGAGCACTCTAAGTTTTCCCATTATTCTTTGAATAAAGGCGTGAGGCTGGAAAATAAAAGAAGCAATACAAAATATTTTTCCTACTTTTCCTAAGGAAAAAGACCCAGGACTCACATACCGTAAATAAATGGACAGCATCAGAGATTTGCAGGAACTCCTTAGACTGCCCTGTAGACAACCGTGCATCCTTGCATTGAAAGCAGATCAGTTTTCCGTCCACCTTACTGAACAGTTTCAGGTTTTCTCCATGCTCTGGGCACTGTGGATGGCCCTTGAGCAAAGGTAACTTCTTAATCTTCTCCACCAGCTTCTCCAGCACAAGGTTGAATGTACAGTTGCTATATTGGCAGAGCAAATTACACTCAGGACAGAATGTTTCCTTGGCTTCCAGCTTCCAAAAGTTTTGAATACAAGATTGGCAGAAGTTGTGGCCACAGCTTAGCATCAGTGGATCACGGAACCAATCATTACACAGCGGGCAGTGTAGCTCCATGGTAATATCTTGTATCACCACTTTAGAAGGTACCTGATTGACTGAATCATTCACTTCACCATAGTTGCCTTGATCGATGCTGGAGGAGGATCTGGAGGATACCTTTGAAGAAGAAGAGCTTAAATGAGTTTTTCTTTCTTGTTGCCTATTTCAGTGCTCCAAGATGCTGGACTCCTACCTAAAGGAGATGAGACTTAATGCAACTAGACTAAAAGCACCATAGTTTCTCCTTTGAAAATGATCCAATAAATTTAGTGTTTCCTAACATCATAGTTTATGACACTATTTAAGCTTTACTAGAGAACCAAGGCAAGGGAAAAAGGAATACTCAACCAAAGAAATGTATTTTTTGAACATCCCTTTCTCCACCTACCTTCCCCATGTATCGGCTCAAAGTTTCACTTTCAAATTCTGTTCCCTAGTTACCACCCTAATTTTTGTTCCCTAGAGACCACATCAAATAACTGGAAGGTCAATCAGACTTCTCAGTCAGTGGGTGATACCATCAATAATCCCAGCCCTTATACTCCTTTTTAAAAACACATTATAGCCCAGCATGGTGGTGCACACCTCTCATCCAGCAACTCTGGAGGTTGAGGATGGAGGATCACAAGTGTAAAGCCAGAGGCAACCAAGGTAACTTAACAAGACCTTATCTCAAAATTTAAAAAAAAAAATTAAAAAGCGCTGGGGATGCAGCTAGTGGTAGAGCACTTGTAAAGTATGAGCAAGGCCCTGGGTTCAACCCCCAGTACTACATACACACACACACACACACACACACACACACACACACACACACACACATTATAGTTGGGCACAGGCCTATAATCTCAGCTCTTGGGAGGCTAAGGCAAGAAGATTGCACATTCCAGACCAGCCTGGGCTACATAGCAACTCCTTATTTCAAAAAATAAAAAACAAAGCAAAACAAAAGCTCATTATAAAATATAAATTCAGAAAAATGCAAAATCGTAAGTGTATAGCTCTTTGACTTCATGAAATGAACACATCAGTGTAACCATTACATTGAGCCAGAAGCAAAGTATTACCAGCATCCCAGAAGCCCCCATCTGCCTGCTTCCAGGCAACACCCCCACACCCCCACCAAGGTTGACCTCTCTCCTGACTTCTAACACTACACATTAATTTTGCCTGATTTTGTACTTTATATAAATCCAGTCATGGAATGTGTACTGTTCTGTTTCTGGCTTCTTTTGTTCAACATTGTACTTGTGAGATTTATCCCAGTTATGTATAATTATCCTAGTTCACTCATTCTCATTGCTATATAGTATTCCATTGTATGAATATGCCATAATTTACTTCTCCATTCTACTGGTGATAGACATTGAGGTGGTTATCAGCTTGGGGCTATTATAAACAGTGATGCTAAGAACATTCTTGTTCATGTTCTATGATATACATATATCCATCTACATACACATTTCTCTTGGGTATATTCCTGGGAATAAATCATAGAATTGGCATATATTCAGCTTAGTAGACATTGCCAAGTTATTTTTTCCCCTATACTGGGAGATTGAAGTCAGGAGTCTCTACCACTGAGCTGTATTCCCAACCCCTTTTTCATTTTTGATCTTGAGTCAGGATCTTGATAAGTTACATAGGCTGCTTCTATCCTCAAACTCACAATCCTCCTGCCTCCACCTCCAGAGTGTCTGGGATCACACGCGTGCATCATGGTGCCCAGCTGCAAAAACTGTTTTCTAAGTGGGTGTATCAAATAATACTACTGCCAGTGTTGGTCCATAGATATATTCATTTTAGTTGTGAATATGCAATAGTACCACAATGAAGCTTTCACCTCCATTTACCTGACAACTGTGTATGTTAGACTCATTTTTTTTATGTTTATTGTCCATTTTCAGTCATTCTTTTTTGTTTGGTTTGGTTTGGTTTGGTTTTCATGCCAGGGATTAAACCTAGGGCCTTGCCCATGCTGGGCAAGTGCTCTTCTTCTGAGCCACATCCCCTTGTGTGAAGTGCATGTTCAGTGTGCCTATTTTATTATTGGGCTGTCTTTTTATTTATTCATAGAAATTCTTCATATATTCTAGATATGAATTACTTATCAAACACACATATTGGAAATATCTCTTTACACTCTATGAGCTGCTTTTTCACTTGGCTAGTGATATCTTTTATTGAACTAAAGGTCTTAATTAGTTCTTTAAATATTTTTTTATTTTTTTTAATTTTTTTATTTTTAAGCATAACACAAATATAGAAAGCAACATAAAAGAAGCATATAGCTTATTGAATTATTAGTAGGCAAACACTTATGAAAGGAGACAGAACCTTGCTAGTTACCTCAGAAACCCTCCACATATTCCCTATCATCTATACATGCCTCCCCCTATTCCTGAAATGATCACTATCTTAAATTTTGTGTTATTGATTTCATTACAGTTTTTTCCCCCTTGTGCTAGGGATTGAACTCAAGATCACACATATGCTGAATAAGCACATTTACACTGAATGGTACCCCCAGCCCCCACTTTATAGTTTCAACACATGTATGCCTATTGTTTCAGTTTGATATTTTGATAAAGTCATTTTATATATTTGTCTCTCCCTTGCTTTCTTCATCACGCTTGGTCTACTCTTTGCTATTCATTGTGTTCTAGCACAGTTATAGATTTATTATTTTATATATACTTTATGAAGTTTTATGAGATCTTGAAAGAATGACAAGTATATGCAGTCTGCTTTTGATGAAAGCATTGAAAGGCAAAAGTACTGGCCACAGCAGCTTGGGGAAAAGAGTAACAGTCAAGATCAGCAATAGACAGACCAAAATTCCTGGGAAGAAAGAAGTTGGAGAAGGAGATTCATGGGAGAATGAGGGCTTTTGAAAATTCCTGTATACATCAGGTAATAAAGAAAACCACGTATATGCCCAGGTTTGGTCACATGCTCCAAAAAGGACTGAGAAAACTATATATTCACATCTGGCTAACCTTCAGGCTCCATATGAGCAGAAAATGAAGACTAAGGCAGAGTTGTCAACAGCCTGGCTAAGTGTTGAAGGAGTGTCACAACACAGAGACAATTGTCAAAGGCTGAGAGACTATTCCTTTTGGCTCAAGGCATTTGAAAAAGCTATCAAAACACTAGTTAACCACTGTACTAATGGAACACAGTTTTCACTGGCCACACATGACAAAGATAAAAAACTGTACAATAGTTCAGAAAAGTCACTAATGAAACAACAGCAAGCAGCAGCAACCAACCTCAGGGATGGAGAGAATCTTACTTCCAGAGTTGCTACCATATTACATTCAAAATGTTCACTTTTCAACAAAAAGGCATGCAAAGAAACAAGAAAGAATGACTCCATTCACAGGGGGAAAATATTAATAGAAATGTTTCCTAACGAAGCCAAAGCATTAGACCTACTAGACAAAGGCTTTCAATCAGCCATCTTAAATATGCACAAAGAGCCGAAAGAAGCCAAGAGAACAATGCCTCACCAAACAGAGAATGTTAATAAAAAGATAGAATTATGAAAAGGTATGAAATAAAAATATAGAGCTGAAAATATAATAACTGAAATGGAAAATTTACTGGGAAGCAGAAAAAAATTTTTAAATGAATAAAGAGACTTGAAACTATCAAGTATACCAACTTATCCATAATGAGAGTACCAGAAAGAGAAGAAAGATGCTAAAAGAATATTCAAAGAAAATAATGACTGAAAACTTCTCAAATATGATGAAAGACATGAATTTATACATCCAAGAAGCTCAACAAACTCTAAGCAGTATGAACTCAGAGAGACAAGGAATCTGCAATAAGATAAACAGCTGTTTCTCTTCAGAAAATATGTAGGTCAGAAAGCAGTGAAATGACATATTTGAAGTGTTGAAAAAAAAAAAAAAAAACCTGTCAACCGAGAATTTTATGTCATCAGAACCTTCCTTCAGGGGCTGGGGATTTAACTGAGTTGTTGAGCACTTGCCTAGCAATCTCAAATCCCTGGGTTCAGTCCCCAACACCAGGGACTGAAAACTACCCTTCAATAATAATAGAATTAAGACATTCCAAAATAAATAAAAACAATGGAATTTTCTAGTATACCTACATTTCAAGTAATGCTAATAGACCTGCTCTACATGAAATGTTAAAGAGAAACTTTCAGGCTGAAATGAAAGGACACTAAACTGTAACTTAAAGCCATATGAAGAAGTAAAGACCAATGATAAAGGTAACTCAGTAGGTAAATATAAAAGCCAATATTACCAGCTGGGCACCATGGCACATGCCTGTAATCCCAGCAGCTCAGGAGGCAGAGGCAGGAGAATCGCAAGTTCGAGACCAGAGGCAGTCTGCATAACTTAGTGGGACCCTGTCTCAAAAAGTAAAAAAAAAAATGGGCTGGGGGTACAGCTCAGCGGTCCAGCACGTGCAAAGCATGCAAGCATGAGGCCCTGGGTTCAACCCCCAGTACAGAAAAAAAAAAAAGCCAATCTTATTGTAGTTTGGAGTATACAACTCCTCTTTTCCCCTCTATGATTTAAGATAAATGCGTAAAACAATAACTATAAACCTATGTTAATGGATAAACAATGTATACAGATAAAATTTGTTCAATAGCAACATAAAGTAGAAAGCAGAAAAAAAAGAATAGCATTTTTCTACCAAAGCTTCTCATTTTGTACCATTGAAATTAAACTGGTATTAATTCACACTGAAGCTAGGGTTTAGCTCAGTTGGTAGAGTGCTGCTCCACACTATCTGAGGACCAGCACCTCAAAAATGGGAGAAGGACATGGCCATCCACTCCCAAAGTAATCTCAAAATGATCAGCCATTGAAAACCCTATGAGGGTTGCTATAAGTTGGACACAACTTGATGGCACCTAACAATAACAACAATTCACACTTGATTGTTATAAAGTTAATATATTAATCACAAATCCCTTGGAAGGCTGAGTCAGGAGGATCGCAGGTTCAAAGCCAGAAACAGCCTGTGTAATTTAGCAAGATTTTGTCTCAAGATTAAAAGTTAAAAATTGACTGGCAGTGCAGCTCAGTGGTAGAGTGCTTGCAAAGTATACATGAAACACTGGGTTCAACTTCCCAGTACCCCCCCCCACACACACACACAAAGTAAGCTGAGTGTCATAGCCTACACCTGTTATCCCAGCACCTCAGGAGGCTGAGGCAGAAAGATTGTAGCTTCGAGGCCAGAGGCAACTTGTGCAACCTAATGAGACCCCCCTCCCCATCTCAAAATAAAAAATAAAAAAGGAGATAGTAGTGCAGCTCAGTGGTACAGCACTTGCTTAATGTGTGAGGCCCTGGGTTCAACCCCTAGTACTGAAAAAAAAAAAAAAAGGGAAATGTCCAGGTATGCTGGCATACCTCTGTAATTCCAGCATTCAAGAGGCAGAGGCAGGAGGATCATCAGTTCAAGATCATCCAGAACTACATAGCAAGACCTTGTCTCAGAAAACCAAAGCCTACGGATATAGCTCGGTGGTAGAGTGCTTGCCTAGCGTGAGCAAGGCCTTGGGTTTGATCCCCAGCATCATAAAAATGTGGAGAGTGGGAAGAAAGAGAAGAACAGACAGAAATTAATTAATTAATTAAAATATGTATATAAACAAACTTGTTGTTGTTAGGTGCTGTCGAGTTGGTGTCTGACTCATAGCCACCCTATGTACAACAGATGAAACCCTATTGTTGTGCTTCTCTGCTATTCATAGGGTTTTCAATGGCTGATTGTTTTCTGGGTGTGGGTTGTCAGGCCCTTGTCCCAAGCCTACAGCACCTGGTGTTCCCAGGCAGTCTCCCATCCAAGTACTAACCAGGCCCAACCCTGCTTAGCTTCACTAGATCTGATGGGATCAGATGTAAATAAACTTAGTAACCAAAAAAGATAGCACATTGTGAAGGCTACTTTTGGCTGTCAACTTGACTGGATTGAGGGAGACCTAGAGAATTGGTAAATAACTTCTGAGTGTTTCTGTAAGGGTGTTTCCAAAGAGGAGATTGCCTGTGAGTCAACAAACTCAGGAGGGAAGAGCTTGCCCTGAGTGGAGGTGGGAGCCATTCAATCAGCAGGGAGCAATGGAACAGAAAGGAGGAAGAGACTGAATTGCTTTCACTCTTCCTTCAAAAGCAGTCACATGTTCCACTGCTGCTGCTGCCCTCTGCATATCAGACTCTAGGTTCTTCAGTCTTTAGACTCTGGGATTATTCCAGTGGCCCCCTGGTGGCTAATGGACCCTTGGCCCCAAACTTGGGCATTTTCATCCTCTCTCGTCCTGAGGCTTCCTGGACATAGCAGCTACCAGCATCCCTGGCTCTCCAGCGTGTACACTGTCACCATGAACCTTCCCAGCCTCCCTGATCATGTGTTGCTGTTGTTAGGTGCCATCGAGTCATTTCTGACTCATAGGACACTCATAGGCTTTCATGTAGGCCAATATAATAAATCCTCTTGTACAGGAATGTCGTTCTTCTGGTTCTGGTTCTCTAGAGAACCCTAATACACACATATAGACAATAAGTAGCAAGGTGTTTTTCCTTATTTATGTGAAGATGGATTAAATACAGAGATTGGGAAAATGGATAAAAAGAACATGATCCAACTATATGCTATTATGTTAGTTACATTTTTTTTTAAATCACTGTGTCAAAATGCCAAGCAGAGCAACTTAGAAGAAAGGAGAGATTTATTTGGCTCACGGTTCAGAGGATCTCAGTCCATAGTGGTGAGGAGGCATGGTGGCAGGGCCTATGGCAGGGGACTTATTCACATTGTGGTAGATGGAGCAGAAAGAGCCAGCTTGCTAGAACCAGGGCCAGGTAACCCTCAAAGGCCCACCTCCAGGGACCTGCTTCGACCAGCCATTTCCCACCTCCAGAGTCCCACAGCCCCTCATTGCAGTGTCACCAACTGGAGACCTAACACTCAAATTTAAGTCTTAGGGGACATCTTATATTTATACCATATCAGCTATCTATAAGAGATTTACTTTAGATCCAAGACACAAATAGGTTGAAAGTTTATGGATGGAAAGATGGCCTCCATACAGTTACCAAGAAGAGATGGAATGGCTATACTAATATCCAGCAAAATAGACTTTAAAATAAAAATTGTTACAAGAGGCAAAGAAGGGCATTATATATTGACAAAGGGTTGACCCATCAGGAAGATATAACAAGCATAAACACACACACACCTCACAGCACAGCCCTAAAATGTGAAGAAAAACCAACAAAATGAAGGCAGAAATAGATAGTTCTATGATAACAATTGTAGATTCCAAGAACCCAGTTTCCCAATAATGGATGGAAGAACTGTACAGAAGATCAGTAAAGAAACCAGGGAATTAAGCAACATATAACCCAACTCAGCATAATAACAAGAACAACAAACCCAACAATACATCCAACACAAGAATACACATTTTTCTCAAATGCACACTGAACATTCTTCAAGGTAGAACATATGTTATATCACAAATCAAGTCCCAAAACATTTTAAAGCAGGGCTTCAAAGTGAACCTGAACCCAAACCCTGAACCTGTTTTTAAAATTTTTTGTGAACCTGTTTTTAAAATTTTTTCTGAACCTGAACCAGAACCCAGAGATTTGAATCCTATGTAGATAGCAGGACTTTAAACCAAATCCAAACTCTAAACTATTCCAGTTCAGCATTTGAAAAAGAACATTCTGAAACTGAGCCTGAAATTCAGGTTTGAAGCACTGTTTGGAAGAATTAAAATAATACAAAGCATCTTCTCTGACTGCTGTGGAACGAAACTAGAAATCAATAACAAGGAAAACTGGAAAATCCACAATTATGTGAAAATTAACACACTCTTAAACAACCAGTAGGTCAAAGAAGAAAGTGAAATTAGAATATACTTTGAGATAAATTAAAACAAAAACACAGCATACCAAAACTTACAGGATGCAGTGAAAGCAGTGCTAGCAGGGAAAGTCTGTCTGACTCATAGCAACCCTGTGGACAACAGAACAAAACATTTTTCTGCTGTTCATAGGGTTTTCAATGGCTAATTGTTTCATGAATGGGTTACAGGGTCCTTCTCCCATTTTTGCAGCGTTGGGGATTGAACCCAGGGCCTCAGAGGATACAGAGCACCACTCTACCAACTGAGCTAAACCCCCGCCCCCAAACACTTGTTGTTGCTAGGTGTCATAGAGTCAGGTACAACTCATAGCAACCCTATGTACAACAGAACGAAACACTCCCCGGCAGTGTGCCATGCCCAGCACTATGTCAGTGATTCTCTGCTATTCGTAAGGTTTTTGATGGCTGATTGTTTCGGAAGTGGGCTGCCAGGTCCTTCTATTTTTGCAGTGCTGGGGATGGAACCCAGGGCCTCAGAGAATGCAGAACAGCATTCTACCAACTGAGGTAAACCCCAGCCCCTAGAAAAACAATAGGATCAATGAAATCAAAAGTGGGGCTTGTTAGCTTTTCCAGGTATTATGGTTTGCATATAAAATATCCCCCAAGGCTCGTGTTTGAACACGTGGTCCATAGTGGGTGGTGATGTTTTGTGAGGCTGTGGACCCTATGGAGACAGAACCTGGCTGGCAGAAGTCAGTCACCCGAGGCAGGCACTGAGGTTTCCAGCTGTTCTCTCTGCTTTCTGGTTCACCACAATGTGAACAGTTTCCACCAGGCCCTCCTGCCACCGAGTTTGCCATGCCTTCTCACCACTATGGACCAATACCCTCCAAAATAAATCTTCCTCCTTTAAGTTGTTCTCTCAGATATTTTGTGACAGTGATGCAAAAGCTTCCTAACACATCAGACATGGTGGAGCATGCCTGTAATCCCAGCATATAGGAGGCTGAGGCAGGAGGATTGTGAGTTCAAGGCCAGACTGAGTTATGTAGTGAAAATCTGTCTCAAAAAAAAAAAGAAAGAAAGAAAGAAAAAAAGAAAAGAAATAAAAAGAAAAAAAGAAAAGAAAAGAAAAAAGAAAAAGAAAAAAAGTGGGTTGAAGTAGACAGATTTAAAAAAAAAAGATAAAAACAATCACTAATATCTTAAATGACTTTACTATAGACCTTACAGAAGTAAAAAATGTAAGCGACTACTATAAAGTTGAGTGCTGGGAAGCACGCCCATAATCTCAGTGATTTAGGAGGTGAATACCAGAGGATCCCAAGTTTGAGGTCAGAAGCAGCCTGCACAACTTAGTGAGATCTTGTCTCAAAGATAAAAAAATTAAAATGGGGCTGGGGATGCACCTCAGTGGTGGAGCACCTTGGGTTCAGTCCCCTCGGACCACAAAGAGAGAGACAGAGAGAGAGACAGAAAGAGAGACAGAGGGAGATGGAGAGAGAGAGAGAGAGAGACTACTATGAACAATTGCATGTCAACAAACTGGGTAACCTACACAAAATGGAAAAGTTTCCTACGGGTTTATTTTTTCTCCTATTCAGATTTCTTCTAGCCCAGAGAAACACGACTAAAATAATTTGTCTCACAATCGAATTCCATCTTCATCAATGACTGTTTATTTTGCCCTCATATTAGTTTAATTTGTGTTGCTATGACACAAATTATTGTTAGTTGTTGTTGTTAGGTGCCGTCGAGAATTGATGGGATACCAATAGAGATGTTTCAACAAACAGATGCAGCACTGGAGGTGTTAACATGTTTATGCCAACAGATTTGGAAAACAGCTACTTGGCCAACTGACTGGAAGAGATCCATATTTGTGCCTATTCCCAAAAAAGGGGATCCAACTGAATGTGCAAACTATCGGACAATATCATTAATATCACACACCAG
>VMDO01014229.1:29901-55379 GCA_007922755.1 Pedetes capensis | reverse complement strand
TTTAGCCCTTTTGGCATTCTTCTGCCTTGTTTTTCTGACAGTAGGGCCTTTTGGATTATACAGGTCTATTCTGCTGATTGTGTGTGTGTGTGTGTGTGTGTGTGTGTGTGTGTGTGTGTGTGTGTGTGTGTGTGCGTGCGCGTGTGTGTGTCTATCTCACATGTAATTTTTGTTGCTATTGGATATATGTAATTAAAATGAACATATCTCTTCTTTTAAGCCTTTACCTTCATCTTTATACTCCTGTCCAACACTATTCAGCCCCAGAGGCTTGAAGATATTCTAGGACTATACCAATATAGAACCAGAGAAAATTAGATTAAGGCTCAGCCATCAAAAGTAAAGTAGAATCTGGGAGTGGTGGTACATGCCTATAATCCCAACACTTGGTAGGCTGAGGCAGGAAGATTGTTGCCAGCTTAAGCTATACATAGTGAGTTCAAGGCTAGCCTGGGCTACATAGCAAGACCCTGTATCCAAAAAAAAAAAAAAATGCAAAGTAGAAATCAGACTAATGGCAAAAAGGGATGACTTGGTCACTGAGGAGATTATCAACTGATCCTTGGAAGCTCTGGGGATGTTTGCATTTATCTCATAACACTGGGAACTGATTTGCCTCCTGACATAAAAGCTGCTTGGGTTTGTTTGTTTGTTTGTTTGTTTTTGACTAGCCAGGAATTTATCCACTAAGAAAATGGCAATTTGAGGGTGAGGAGAGTGGGGAAGAGAACAACCATCTTGAAGTTTGAGTTCAAGAGAGTGGGAAGAAGGGTAGTGCCAGGCAAGGAAAGAATGGTATTCCAAAGGAAGTGAGGTAGGACCACAGATTTTTTTTGTAAAATTTGTAAGATGTTTGGAAGGAGATAAAAAGGCCTGTGACAAAGTTATTCCTACTAAGATGTCAGTGACAATGGACAGTGGGTATCTTCTCATAGAAGTCTCAGAATTATAAGATCTAATTGCAAAATGGCAACCATTTAACATAAAAAGGATGGATCTATAGTAGCATTTTAGGCATCAGTGAAGCGAAAGGTGGTAAGAGATGTTTAAACAAAAGGTGTGTTTTCTGAGTACTTTAGAAAACATAGTTCTGCCCATATATAAGACCATACTTCACCTGGGGAGAAGAAACTGCTTCTTTCCTATCACATCTGCAGTAATGTGGTTTATTGCTGGTCTGGTGCCCTCATGCTGTCCTTTCTCAAGTGTTTTTCACAGTGCTTTGTGGGAATTTGATTAGAAGAAGGGAAGATGGGGAGGCTAGAAGCCATGTAACCTAGTCATTTTTGTTGTGGTATTCTCCTGAGGGACCCTGGAGCCAGCTTGGCTTTAGACTGATTTTCTGCCAGTTTTCAGCCAGGAACATGGTGTGTGTTCCAAGGATAGCTGGTCAGAAGCCCAGCTACCTCAGAAAATCTAGGAAGGGAGAAGGTAGAGTCTGAGGTGGCTTTCCTTGCTTCTGTGCTTGAGAAGCATTCTGGGTTGGCCCTCTAAAGACACAAGGGGAGATTCAATACACATTCTTGTTGTTGTTAGGTGCCGTCTCATAGCAACCCTCATAGGATTTTCAATGGCAGATTGTTTCAGGATTGCCTTGGGAGTGGGTTGCCACGTCCTTCTCCCATTTTTGCGGTACTGGAAATCGAACTCGGGACCTCAGAGACTGCAGAGTGGCGCTCTACCAACTAAGCTAAATTCCAGCCCCTCAATACACATACCTCATTCTTAAATAGAAAAATTAAGCTTGAAAGAGGTAAAGTGGCTTGTGCAAGGTTATGAGGAGTTGGTATCTGAACTAAGATTCTGATCGGTGATCCTGTCCCAATGTTTTAACACCCATTCTACAAAAGAACATACACTTGAAGGCAGAAAAACTATTTCCAAGTCAGCTCTCCTATAAGCAGTTGTGTGATATGGGTCAAGTCACACAGCCTTGTTTCCATAATTCTCCCCGCTACACCATTAAGGATGTTAGAAGAATAAAACAATAGACAAGAAGATTTTAAGATAATTTTTATTGCATAAAACTAGTTGTAAGCTTGACCATAATTGCTTTCTTTTTTTTTTTTTTTTTGATTCTCATTTATCTTCCTGTCTTGCTTTCTCCCTGTTTCCCATTGAGTAAATTAATAGATATCAATGCCAGAGAATGCAGAAGACTGTTGCAATGAAGACTCTCAAGGTCATGTTTCCAGGGAAAATCTTCACCCTGCACTTGCCTTATCATTAATCCCTTAGTGGAAGGCCCAGTTGAAAAGTCAATCCACATTCTTTTGAGGCTAAATATTTCCACACGTTTTTGTATTCCAAAGATCTGCCAGCCCTGTAAGAGCCATGGCAAATATTATTTTGTAGGTCATTGTACTTTTCCTTTACCACAAAATGCTGAGTTTCAGAATAATTAGAGCCCAGGGGGCAAATGGCCCTGCTCCTGTCCTTTCTCTGATGAATTCCGCTTATTTCTGCCAGCTGTAGCTGTCTGGTTATATTGCACCCATGGGCAGGGGCAGGGACTCTTAGCCCAGACAGAGGTTCAATTAGTACAAGTTAAACTTTTTCTTAGAGTGAACATTTCTTCTTTTTAAGGCAAAATTAAGAACTTTCTTTTACATGATGCGTTATGAATAAGTGTTGTCATTAGGTGCCATCAAGTCAGTAGACCCTATGTACAACAGGCGAAACACTATTGTTGATGCTTCTCTGCTGGTCATAGGGTTTTCAATGGCAGATTGATTTTTGGGAGTGGGATGCTGGGTCCTTCTCCCAAGCCTATAGCACCTGATGTTCCCAGGCGGTCTCCCATCTAAATGCTAACCAGGCCTGACCCTGCTTAGCTTCTGAGATCTGAGGGGATCCAATGCCACAGGGCTATGGTTGGAAGGTTCATGAATAAGTAGTTAACATCTAAATAGTAAATTACTACCGGAATCATTGAAGCTGAAGAAAAGTCCATTGTCTGTTTTTTGTCTGTTTTCTGGATATTTTTGGTCACAACATTCTAGAAGGACAACACAGCTCTCAAATTCTGTTGGTTTTTGTTTTGATTTTTAATTAAATGGTTTCTTCCTTGCTACGAGTTTGAACTGATTGTTGTCATTGGCTAGGAGGAAAGATTCTAAAATCAGTCTGATATCAATTCATATCCTGGTGTTGCCATTTAATAAGTTATGTGACTTTGGACAAGTCAATAATAATAATAATAATAATAATAATATAATTATATATTATAAATATATAATATATAATATAATATAAATATATTATTATTATTATTATTATTATTATTGTGCTGAGGATCAAACCCAGGACCTTGTGCATGCTAGAAAATAAATCTACCATTGAGCTATGTCCTCAGCCCAAGTCAGTCAATTTTTTTAGCCTTAGTTTCTTCATCTGAAAAATTGGCATAATCATGTGTCATTAGTAAATGCTATTAGTAAAAGCCAGTGAAATGATATATATTTAAAAGCTCTCACCATTGCTCATGGCATGCAGGACTCAATAAATATTAACTATTGTCACTTGGGGGCTGCGATTTAGCTCAGTTGGTAGAGCACCACTCTACAGTACTGAGGTCCCTAGATAGATTCCCAGCAAAATGGGAGAAGGATGTGGCAATCCATTCCCTAGTCAATCCCAAAATAATCAGCCATTGAAAACACTATGAGGGTCACTATGAGTTGGTCACAACTCGACAGCACCTAACAACAACAACAACAATATTGGTACATTATGATGATGATGATGATTTTGCTACAACTTGAAAATAATTTCATTTTTAAAAAGTTTTATTGAGACGTAATTTCTCCACACAAAATTGACTCATTTTCATTATGGTTTTGACTAATAGAAAAGATGGGGCTGGAATTTAGCTCATTTGGTAGAGCACTGAGCTGCAGTCTCTGAGGTCCTGAGTTCAATTCCCAGCACCGCAAAAATGGGAGAAGGACGTGGCAATCCACTCCCAAGGCAATCCCGAAACAGTCAGCCATTGAAAACCCTATGAGAGTCTCTCTGAGTCGGATACCGACTTGACAGCACCTAACAACAACAACAACAACAACAATAGAAAGGATGGTCTAACTCTCTAAGTTCTCTCTAATTAAAAACACAATTCCCTCAATTTCTTTTCTGTCACTATCCTGTGGCAAGCACTTTCCAAGTTCTGCTTATATTTATTGCTAATTCGTACATCTATGATTAGTTCAATATTGGGACATGTTCATTATTTTGTGCATGTGGTATATATGTCAGTGTGTGTGTGTGTATGTGTGTGTGTGTGTTCATGCACACAAATGTGGCATGTAAAAATATTCCTAGAGATCATTTGCTAGTGAGTTAGTGTTAACTCACTAAATATACTGACTTTTTGCTAAATGACAACCCTATGCTAGAGTCTATGGAGTACAGAGATATGTAATAGTCTCAGTTCTTAAAAAGTAATACATACACATGCATAAATAGATGGAGAGAAGTCAGGCACATTGGCACACACCTATAATCCCTGCTACTCTGGAGGTTGAGGCAGGAGGATTGTGAGTTTGAGGCCAGAAGCAACCCATGCAACTTAGTGAGATTGTGACTCAATATAATTTTTTTTAAATGGGCTGGGGTTGCAGCCCAGTGGTAGAGCACTTGCAAAGTATGTGTGAGGCCCTGGGTTCAGCCTCCACGTAGTGGGCAAAAATAGGTGCATTAAATATGAAATTTAGAGTCGAGAGACCAGATGTTGATTCTCTTTTTCACTATTCACTGGCATTGTGACTTCAGATATGTCATTTAATCTTAGTGATTTGTTCCTCTTAAATGAAAAATGAAGGTAAATGTCTACCCTACTTGATTCATAGGGTTGTTATGAGTCTCCATTGTAATAATGTATGTGAAGTTTCTTGTAAGTGGTTTGCTAGGTTACTGTAATTCACAAATGTGAATTCCAATAATATTCAAATGCCAAATTGTGTGCTTCAGACATCAGATACCTTAACACAACTAGATCATGGGCTAGAATTATTAGAGAATACTTTGTGGAGGAAAGTAGATGTGAGCTGAGCTTCAGTATGTAGAAAAGAGTGAGGAGAAGGGGCAATCTTGTGGAGGGATTAACAATAAGCAAAAAGTACAGAGGCTGGTACAAACATGCAAGCATATAACAAGTGATATAAAATATGAGAAGGGATAATGTCTGTAAAGCCTGAAGCTGTAGCCCTGTGGCATCAGATCCCGTCAGATCTCGGAAGCTAAGCAGGGTCGGGCCTGGTTAGTACCTGGATGGGAGACCGCCTGGGAACACCGGAAGCTGTAGGCTTGGGAGAAGGACCTAGCAACCCCTCCCAAAAATCAATCTGCCATTGAAAACCCTATGAACAGCAGAGAAGCACTGACAATAGTGTTTCCCCTGTTGTACAAAGGGTCGCTATGAGTCGGATACCGACTCAACGGCACCTAACAACAACAACAACAATGTCTGTAAAGTAGTTATGGTAAACACATGGTTCCCCTTCTGAAGGAATAGGCGGGAAGATTAGAGATAGTGTGGACTTTCTCCTTTCAGGCACATTCATATCTTTCTTCTAGGACTATTAGCTCTATCAAGGTAAGGACCTTGTCCTTTTTCTCCGATCTTTCTCTAATGCTTATTAAAGTGCCTGGTACATAGTAGGTGCTCACTAAATGAAAGAATGGATGGATGGTGATGCCAGCCACTGTTCTCATCTAGCTGCTTTAATGCTATCTAAAATTCTTAGCCACCAGGGCAAGGATTGTCTTTAAACTCCCTCTATGTAGTACAGCCCCACCTACTGTTGATATTTATGAAATCCTTTGCAATGATGCCAATATTTGGTATGCTTTTTCTCCACCCTGTTCCAGAAGACTCCTTACCCTCAGAGCACAATAAGGTGACCAGCAAGTCATGTGAGTACAATGGGACCACTTACCAACATGGAGAGCTGTTCATGGCTGAAGGACTCTTTCAGAACCGGCAGCCCAATCAATGCACTCAGTGCAGCTGTTCGGTAAGACTCTGCCTCTTAATTTCCCTGCTAGCTCCTACCAAAATAAGATCGCATCCCCTGTGCTTGTGTTTTTCATTTGAGCTTTCAATGCAAGGTGTTTGAATGAAAGATGAGTTGCATTTAAATAATAATCTTTCCTGCCAATCCAAAGTCCCTGATCTTCATCAACTCTGAAGAACTCCATTGAAGAGCTCAAACCCAATTGCACCACAGACTTAAAGCTATAAGAATTCTGAAACAAAGATGACCTGTTTGACTTGGTCTGTATGATAGTTACACCACCTAAGCCTTTATCTGAGAGATTCCTATATTTATTTGAAGACTTAGGAATATTATTGGTAGAAAATTCACTGTCATTCTAGGCTCACTTGATCCATTTCAAAAAAAAAATAGGATGTCTGTTTGTTTCCTTCTCTAAAGTATTTCTATTGCCTCATTAGTTCAAGGTGTCCTGCAATGGGAAAATTCTATAAATGCTTGATCATAATGATTCCCATGACATCACTTGTGAAAAGAGCCATGTATGCTTCATAAATAAATTATATAATTGTATCTATTTGTGAGGTCCAGTGAATATGTTAGAAATGTAAAATGGATATTTAAAATGAATCATGAAGGAATGAAGTGAGAATAGAAACAACTTGTCTGTCTGTAAGGGGCATTAAACACTGGATTGCCAAGGGAAGTTACAGAATTTCTTCCCTTTGGGATTTTTAGTAAAAATACAATATCTCAGTAATTTCAGAGAATTTTGTTGCGGCCTTTTTTCCCAATATCATTTTAAGAAACCTTCTAGCCATAGAAGGATATATTTCTAAGAACTAAGAGCAAAGTTTAAGGAGTAATATTTGAAAGATAGAATTTTAGGAAATTGAACTTATTGCGAAGACCAGTGCAACCAGCAAGTAAACTGAATCCTCTGCCTTCCCTTACACTGGATAGAGTTAAGAAATTCAGATTAACTTGTGTATTTTTATTACCATCAAGGAAGTCTATCGCTCTGGTTTGGGAAGGAGACTCTACTGAGTATTTTACAGGGTAGCTATGACACATATCTTCACTTTCATGTATACCTATCATCCACCTGGGGTGTGGTGGGGACCAAGGGATGCAGTGAAGAGAGAAGATAAGAGCAAGATTACACTGGGTAGAGGCCAATGGCAGCCTTCACAGAGTACTTTCTCCACTTGAACTGAGGTGCCTCACTAGGATTGTTAACTCTTCTGGGGGGTAATATCTGGCACAGAAAAATAATAAGTATGAAAAATAATGCATAATAAAGTGTAGGGAGTCCCTAGAACTGACTATGAGAGAGCAGTGCCATGTTCTGAGCCCCTGCTCTATTGCAGGTACTGAGTAGAACCTTTACAAAGACTTAGCTTGGATCATTCTGATCTTAATTCTGTTCCTCCATGGCAGGAGGGGAATGTGTATTGTGGCCTCAAGACGTGCCCCAAATTGACCTGTGCATTCCCAGTCACTGTTCCAGATTCCTGCTGCCGGGTATGCAGAGGTAGGTGGCCCATATCCCAAGGCCTTGGTTACTGCCATCTGGAGTAGCAGAACTTAGAAAAGAGGAAAATGCCTGTCTAGTCTCTTAAGGAAAGGAAATTTTCTGTTATAGCCTTAGTTTCTAGAAATGCATTCATTCACAAAAAGAATATAATGAAAGCATTGATGTTTAAGGGCCATGGCTGAAAAAAAATGCTGGAATGATGGGTGAGGGTTATCTAATGCAAAAGTGATTTTCTTTGTCTCTTCTTCCCTAATCCCTGTAGTTTGTCCCCTAAATTTTCATATTATAAAACAGAACATTTCCATGAACCACCTTTAAAGGAAGAATGGACCTTGCAAAGTATTAATGTTAACCATCTTTAAGACTGTGAAGGGCAAGTTCAAGTCTATTTTTTTAATTCCTCAGTAAAATGATGACAAACTTAATAGAAATAAAATGGGAGCTATCATCTTCTCAAATTACATACCAAATGGAATCGTCTTCTCAAACCAGTCTTCTTTGGATACCATTTTTTAAATAATGATAACTTTTTCCCATCTACATTCCTGGAATGAGACATAATCATCTTTAATTTTGCCTTTGTTGCCTCTTCTCAAACCACCAGATCTATCAACAGTCTTCTATATCCCTCCCTTTTTCCACTTTCCCACTGCCAATATCCTAATACTGTCTCTTCTCTTTACATCCAATCAAAATTATTTATTGAGCATCTACTGTATGTTTAACACTAAGCTAGAAACTGAGTATACGGCACTGATAGACCATATGGCATCTTTATATAAATCACAAGATGTAACTTACTTAGGATACTAAGGATACTTAGGATACTTACTTAGGATACTACATATAACAGGTGAAACTCTATTGTCAGTGTTTATCTGCTATAGTTAACTCATTTGTCACTGTGGCTGAGAAACCAACTGAAACAAATTTATGGGAGGAGATTTATTGAGGGGTCACAGTTAGAGGATTTTAGTCCAGAGTGTCAGGAAGGTATGGTGGCAGGGTAAGCTATAGTGCAGGTATGAGACGATTTTACAACCGGAACCACAGGTCCATGGTAAACTCCAAAGGCCCAACCCCAGAGAACCACTTCTGCAAAGCTAAGATCCCACCTTCTGTATTTCCATGCATGGCCTCCACAAATAGTGCCACCACCTAGGCAAGAAACGTTCAAATATGTGACCTTTGGGGGACATTTTAGATTCAAACCGTAATAAGTAGTGTTAAGGAAACAAATAAAGGACTGTGAAAGAGACTAAGAGGTTTATTTAACTTGAGTGGTTAGGAAGGCCTCTGAGTAGGTAACCCCTTAAGCTCAAATCTGAAAGATGAAAAGGAGCCAGCCATGCAAAGGGCCTAGGGAAGAGCATTCCAGGCAGAAAGAAAAGGAAGTTCAAAACCCTAGGCAAGAAAGAGCTTGAAGCATTCTAGGAGCCTAAGAAGCAGTGTGACTGTAACATGGTGGTGATGTGTGAAACTGGTAAGAGAAAAGATGAGGCTGAGGAGGTAAACAGGAGTTAGACCATGCAGGGCTCTGAAGGCTACAGGAAGGAGTTTGGATTTTAGTTTTTATTACTTTGGGAAACGAGTGGATATTTGTGAGCAAGAGTATAACATGATCCAATTGAGAAGATCTCACCATCCTTGTGTCCAGGTTAGATTGGAGGGAGGAAATAATACAAGTAGAGAGATCCAGAAGAAAGTTAACCTAATACTGCTCTAGTGTGAGAGGCTAGATGCTTAGACTATGGTCAGAGTACAGAGTAGTGGTTCTGAGTGAAGCCTCTGGAGCCAGACTGCCTCAGTTCTAATCCCAGCCCTGCTATTTTCTAGCTGGATTACCACCCCCAAACTTTCTAACAGCCTTTAAAGTAAGGATAATCTTGTGTTATTTAAGTGAGATGATATAAGAAAGGGACCCAGGATAGTGTCTTGTGTATAGTGAGGAATCAAGAATGAAAAGTAGATAAACTTGAAATATATTTAGAGCATTTGGTTCCCAACCATGGCTTCACATTGGAATCATGGTATATTGACACCAAGACCAGGAGGAGGAGGTGATTCTAATATGCAGCCAAGGTTGAGAAACACTGAGTCAGAAAGTTTATAGGATTTGCTCAGGTAGATGACTCCTATATATTCCTGCCATGTTAGTCTTTTAAAACTGTACCCTTAACCTTGCTACACCCTTGTTCAAAAGTTATTATGCTAGCACATATCCTGCTTACTGTATTCCAGTTCTGATTCTAAGCACGTTATGTGTATAAACTCATTTAATCTCATGACAACTTCCTGAGGTGAATACGGTTAGTATCCCATTTTATGGATGAGAAAGCTAATGCACAGAGAAGTTACAGACCTTGTCCAAGATTAGGTAGCTAGTGAGTTCAGGAGCTAAGACTTGAATCCTGGCCTCCTGCCTCTAGACTCTAGGCTCTGAACCATGGTCTTCTGCCACTTCAAGATATGATCACTGTTGCCACTAAAATACATGTCAACCTCCTGACTGTAACAGGGAAAACCCTCCATGGTCTGGCCTCAGTTCAACTCTACAGGCTGATATTCTTCTATTCATGCACTTAGGGTTTCACTTACATTGTTCTTGGTTTCTCTTGCATTTGGATGGTTTTGTGTTGTTTCGTATGTTTTGTTATTTTGTTGTGGTGGTTGGGACTGAACCCAGGGCCTCACACATGAGCCCACACCACTGAACTGCATTGTCAGTCCTTTTTCTATTTTTTATTTTGAGACTAGTTCTCACTAAGTTGCACAGGCTGCCTCTGGCCTTGAACCTACCATCCTCCTGGCATCAGCCTCCTGAATTGTTAAGATTGCAGGCATGTGCCTCAGTGCCTGCCATCTTCCACATTTGCTGTCTCCCATCCTTCAATGTTTCTCAGACTTTCCTGTGCTCCAGAATCTCCTAGAGAACATGTTGAAATTCATGTCTCTGGACCACACCTCCATATATTCCAATTTAGTGGCCTTACAGTAGGGCCCAGGAGCCTGCATTTAAATTGACCCAAATGTTCTTTCTGATGTACAGTGGCAGTATATGGACCACTACTTTGAGAAAAGATTCCAAAGGTCATGTCCAACTTAGAACAGCCAGGAGTGATGATTTTATATCTGATTTTATTGCACTGAAACCAAGCCTATTGAAAGTCTGAAACCTGTATAAACTAATAGAAAATTATCAATTTCAATCTCTGATTGGTCAAACCATCTAATTCTAATCATAGGGCAACCAAATTTGGGGTGAATAAGTAGCAGCCATATGATGATGAGTAACTGGGAGGAAAAGGAGACAACATGGCTGCTTAGGCACAGTTGCACATGTTTCCCTGCCTGAGCAAATCTTGCCACTCCTTCAAGACTTATGTCCAATGCAGTCTCCTTAGAGTCTAACTCAGGTCTCCCTCTGGAACTATTTTGATTAATACTAACTGTATGGCTTTTCCTTCTTTTCTTCCTTCGTACCTCCATCACTAATTTCTCTTTTACTAAATCCTGCTTATCTTCCAAAAGCCAGCCTAAATGCCACCTCTTCCATGGAGCATTATTTGAATGCTGCAAGCTAAGAATAAACCGGCCTCTTTGATAGATCCTATCAACACTTAACCTATGCTTCTCCAGTAGTATTTATCACTTGTAAACTTTTGTCTTTTATTATCTACACCCAAGCCTTATCATCCCTAACCATATATAAACTTCTTAAGGGAGATACTCTTTCTGGTTTGTTGTTATTTCCTCTCCTATACTAGGTACAGAGTAGGTGTTCTTTGAATGAATGCACATTATATTAGAAGGATTACAAGGAAGTTAGTTAGGACCTGAATTAAATACTACAATACTAAAATAAGATGTGGTTGTTGTGCTTTCACTTCTGAATTACTGACTGATTGTTATATTATTCTGCTTTTCATTGCTATAACAAAGTACCTGAGGCTGGGAAATTTGTAAATAAAAAAGGTTTATTTAGGCCCACAGTTTCAGAGGCTGAAAGTCCAACCAACATGATGAAAACTCTGGTGAGGGACCTCATTGCTGCATCACCTCATGGAGGTGGCATCATGGCAGGGGCACATGTGAGAGGAAGAGATCACATCTTGGCTAGACAGGAAGCCAAAGAGCATGGAGGGGTCAGATTTACTCTTTTATAATAATCTTCTCACAAGAACTACCAGAGTTCCATGAGAACTATCTTAATCTCTTCCAAAGGCACCATCCCCCAATGACCTCCCACCAGCTTCCACCTTTTAAAGGTTCTGTACCACCTCTTAATACATTGGTGATCCAGCTTCTAACACATGAAACTTTGGGAGCTAAACTACATCCAAACCATACCAACTGGGGTAGATACTACTGAATATACATTGCCTCATTGTCAATATGAAATTATTTGATGATGTTCTTGTCTCCCAAATGGTTTTTTATCCCCTATCCCACTTTGGGCTGGAGTTCAGCTCAATTGGTAGAGTGTTGATCTACACTATCTGAGGACCCAGGTTCAATCCCCAGCACTTCAAAACTGGGAGAAGGATGTGGCAGTCCACTCCCAAAGCAATCCTGAAACAATCAGCCATTGAAAACCCTATGAGGGTTGCTATGAGTGGGACCCAACTCAACAGCACCTGCTAACCGATAAACATCCCACTTTAGGACACTTGTAATTGGTATTTATTTTTGCAAGTACTAATCTTATTCTGATTACCAGTATGTGCTCATTCCTTTTAATATGCTCTTTATCCCCACCCTTATATAGCAATATGGATTCAGTTACAGCCTAATTTGGTTTATGTTTCAGTAAGGCACTGGATTTTTCCATACCTCTTTCTCACCATGTGCATATATATTTGTACCACAGTACAGTTACTTATATTTCAGTTAGTAAAAGTAGATATTTCACCCCTCGGCTCCTTTTTCATCTTTGCTCCAACTTAATTTGAGTATCCCAAAGTGGAAAGAATCTTTGCAGAGCAGAAATGTACAAGTGGTTGCTAATAAAAACCAGCCAGTTACTATAATCCAGTTGCTAGGCCAAGATTATTTTATTCAGCAAAAAGGATATATGAAATCTAAAGCAAAGAACAATTAATAAAGGAAAGGAAACCATGAAAGTCATATTATTATATTCAGGAGCCTATATAGTACAGAGGACATAGGCTTTGAAGCTAAGACATGAATTTGACGTTGCAGGGCTACCATCTATACATGCTGTTACATTAGACAAGCCACTTTGGGTTTCTTGAGTGTAAAAATGGAGGTGATAGTATCTACCACCCACAATGGTTTTAGATTAAGTGATATGGCATAGAGTGCTAGGCGAAGGCCCAATACAAAATGATTGCTTAAGAAGTGGTTATTATTACCCTGGGTTTAAGTAGAACTGAACTTTCTCCTCTGTCTGATGGTTTTGCCTTTTTACTTATTTAATCTTCATAGACAGAACTTTATTTTTAGACTTTCTTGTGGTAACAAAACCTGGGACGAACTATCTTCAATTCTCCTTTAATGGCTTAAATTTATTTTCTTTTATTATATCCTCAGAAGCAGCAGATAAAAGCTCGTTATTACTAATCACATATTGTCCCTTCATATACTTGACAATTCATTAAATTCCTTCTTTGTCATCTCTTTTCCAGCCTAAATACACCACTTTCTTTCATCTTTCTTTATAAAGACTAAATATACACTTTTATGAAAGCTGGTTTTCCTGTGCCTCCAATTTCTTTACATCTTTCAGTTGTATACAGTGTGCTTGAAACTCCTTTGAAGTTCTCGTTTCTGAAGAACCTAGTTGTTTTTCTGTTGAAATGATGTTTTTACAAAGGTATATTTTGTATAAGCATATTGCACAGCAGGGAACCCAGACACTTCTCCACTATGCTGACCACCCTAACTGCAGGCCAAATACTGAAGGAAAAAATACTTTTGAGTGCCAAACTTGCAAATCTTCATATAAAGATTGAAACAGCCTGTCTGCACTGTCACCAAACACTAATTTGTGCCTTTC
Source organism: Pedetes capensis (assembly GCA_007922755.1). Taxonomy (NCBI): domain Eukaryota; kingdom Metazoa; phylum Chordata; class Mammalia; order Rodentia; family Pedetidae; genus Pedetes; species Pedetes capensis. The sequence goes on along the minus strand of VMDO01014229.1, from coordinate 41,830 downwards.
TTCCTGGGTCAGACAGCAGTCCTAGACATGGATTGAATCTCAGCCTTAGCCACAGTTGTTTAGACTTATCTGTGAGGCTAGGACAGTCAGGAGAGTATTGGCAGGGTGACTGTCATTCCTGGCCTTCAACAAACCTCATCTGGACTGGACGTATAGCGAAAACAGCCACTAGAATCTTCAGGGAAATTTTATCAGAAGAACAAATCTCTTCAGTGGTTGTACTACTGCCACATTCTGGGCAGGCAGCCCTTAAACCAAACCCACACCTAGCTTTCCTCCACCATTTATCCTTTCTCTTCCTGGCTCCTGCCCATCTTGCCAAAGCAAAGGGAAGGCTGTGTACTTGAACACAAATAAAGGGGAAGTATTTGGGGTTAGTTATTGACTACACTAAAACCCACCTATGTATTTAATAGATGGTATATATGTCATCATGGTCTTTTCAGTCACATCAAATACTTGTGAAAGCTGAATGTTGAATAAGAAAGAAGAATTGATGCTTTTGAATTTTGGTGCTGGAGACAAATATTGACTATATCATGGATTGCCAAAATAACCAATAGATCCATCCTAGAAGAAATGCAACCAGAATGCTGCTTGAAAACAAGGATGGCTAGACTGTATCTCACATATTTTGGACCTGTTTTCAGGAGGGATCAATCCCTAGGGAACATGATGTTTGGGAGAGTGGCGGGTCAGTGAACAAAAGGAAGACCCTCAACTAGACAGATTGACACAGTGGCTGCAACAATGGCCTTAAATATTTAAAAGCTCATGTGCATGGCATGGTGTTGAGTAGTGTTTGACTCTGTTGTACATAGGGTCACATATATATGTGTTATTATATAAGTCAGACCCAACTCGATGGCACCTAACAACAACAATATGCATATATGTAGTACTTAATATGTACCTGGCAGCATGTAAGCACTTATATGTAGAATAACTCATTTGTTCCTCACGTTAGTAGGAACTATTTTTATCCTCATTCTACAGATGAGGAAATGGAGGCAGAGCAGTTAAGTGATTTGCCTAAGAATATATGGTAATAAGTGGCGGAACTGAAAATTGAACCTAGTCACTCTTTATCCAGAGTCCCAAATCTTAATCCCCATACTACCTGTTGAGATCCCTTCATTGGAGTATGACAAGGGCCTCTCCTAGTGGAAAAGAATAAAGGGAGAGAAAGGACATTGGCACATTAGTATACAGGCAAATACTCCTAAGAAAGTAACTGCGTTGCTCATCTTTCCTTATCAGGGCCTCAGTGTACCCACTTTCAACAACAAGGGATGAACTCACCCCACCTTCACTCTCTTCATGTTCAAAGAATCTCAAGTGTAAATATCTACCTTCTTTCACTCATCAGACATTTTTAAAAATAACCACTAAGTACCAACCACTGTGCCGCTGCCAGAGATACAATGGTGGACAGAAATGGACATGGAACCTGCCCTTGTGGGGTTTTAGTAAAGAAGACAGACATTTAGCATATAATTATACAAGTCAATAAAAATTGTAGCTGTGCTGCATACAATAAGGGACAGGTGTTATAAAAGCCAATGACTGGGAGTGGGGTGATCCTCATCAGGGAGGTAAAAGAAGAGTCCTAGCACCCTCTTTCCGGCTTCAACTCATAGCACATCCCTCCTTTCTCTCTGTACTCTATGCTGAGGGAAGATGTGTATGTGGTGCATAGTACTCTAATCTAGGAATTTTCTTCTGAAGGGACAACTGGACCATGTGGATCAGTAGCTATTATTTCTTACTGTTTTATCCAATCCAAATTCTTCACCTTGTTTTTAAAAGCTCTCTATGAAACAGTCTGCTCCTTCCTTTATCTACTACCCATCCTCATTTCTTTAACACCAACACACATATCTTCTGCTCTAGTGTGGCTGATCTCTATCCTGTAACAAGCCATGTTCCTTCCAATTTTCCCTCCTGTTTTGTGCCTGTCTCCAATTCTTACTCCTCAAAAACTTGAAATATAACCTCTCCTATCTTCTACCTATTAGGATCCCACTCATCTTTTAAGAGCCCACCTGAAGCTATACGTGTTCTTATGGAGTAATCTGCTGACTACTCTAGTTCTCATTGGTCTTCCTCTTTGACCAACTTCAAATTTTAGTCTGATACAACAGAATATCTTAGACTGAGTAATTTATTAAGAAAATAGGTTTATTTAACTCAGAGTTCTGGAGGCTGGAAGTCCAAGATTGGGCTGCCATATTTAGGTTTCTGGTGAGGCCACGTGCTACTCCATGCATTGCAAAAAAAGTAGAAAGGGAAACTAGTACTTTCAAAAGAGAGGGGGACAAAGGGGTAACCCACTCTTGCAAGAACTAATCCAGTCTCCCAAGAAAGTTGTTAATACCTCTTAAAGACCTCATCTTCCAAGACCAGTACATCAGCAACCAAATTTCCATGAGTTTTGGTGGAGTTTTAGACATCTAAACCACAGCAATAGAACTCAGCATTTAAAAATATTTTCTTGTATTGTTCATTGTTTTGTGCGTGGTGGTTTCTCACCTGGGACCATCTATAAGTAAAGGTTCATCTTTTCTTCCCCCATCTGCCCTAGCATAGTATTAACCATATATCTTCCGGATGAATTTAGTAAATTAAAGAGAGCCACACAGACACACAAAGCTCTTGGCAGGGCTCCAAGTGCAAGCCTGGTTAGGGAAGCAGGAGAAATAACTGAACTGATAACTACTCAACCTAAGCTCATTCATCCAACACAGTGATGAGCATTCATTGTTTATTTGTCATTCATTCATTTCAAATGAGCCCAAGGAAAAAGCTGAAGTCACTTTTCATGAAATTGAGATATTTCTGCTAACTACTTCAAGATAGCTCAATCTGGAAGCTCCTGTTCAAAAGTAATTTTTCAGTGTTCAAGATGACTACCGTTTTACTTAAGACTCTTAATTTCTTTTTCCTAAAAGCAGCAAATAAGTGGATATTAGCCAAAAGCAGAGAATATCAGAAAGATGTCTATCTATGTTTTATTGACTATGCAAAGGCATTTGACTGTGTGGATCATAACAAATTATGGATAACACTTCAAAAAATGGGAATACCAGAGCACCTATTTGTACTCATGAGGAATCTGTACATGAACCAGGAGGCAGTTGTTTGAGTAGAACAAGGAAACATTGCCTAGTTTAAAGTTGAGAAAGGTGTGCGTCAGGGCTATATACTTTCACCATGTCTTTTCAATTTATATGCTGAGCAAATAATCCGAGAAGCTGGACTTTATGAGGAAGAACGTGGCATTAGGATTGGAGGAAGACTCATTAACAACCTGTGTTGTGCAGATGACACAACTCTCTTGCTGAACGTGAAGAGGATTTAAAACATTTACTGATGAAGATCAAATAACATAGCCTTCAGTATGGATTGCAACTAAGCATCAACAAAACAAAAATCCTTACAACTGGGTCAGTATGCAACTTCACAATAAATGGAGAAAAGATTGAGGTTGTCCATGATTTTACTTTACTTGATTCTACAATCAACATCCGTAGAAGCAGCAGTCAAGATATCAAAAGATGCATTGCTTTGTGAAAAGCTGGACAAAAATCTCTTTAGAGTATTGAAAAGTAAAGATGTCACATTGAAAATGAAGGTGCACCTGACCCATGCCATGGTATTTTCAGTCACATCATGTGGTTGTGAAAACTGGACATTGAACAAAGGAGACAGGAAAAGAATTGATGCTTTTGAATTGTGGTGCTGGAGTCGTCTACTGAATATACCATGGACTGCCAAAAGAATCAACAGATCTGTCCCAGAAGAAGTACAACCAGAGTGCTCCTTGGAAGCAAGGATGGCTAGACTGCGTCTTACATATTTTGGACATGTAGTCAGGAGAGACCAATCCCTGAAGAAGGACATCATGTTTGGGAGAGTGGCAGGTCAATGAAAAAAAGGAAAACCCTCCACCAGATGGATTGACACAGTGTCTGAGACAATGGGTTCAAACATAAATAAGATTGTGTGCCTAGCACAGACTCGGGGAGTGTTTTGTTCCACTGTACATGGGGTCGCTATGAGTTGGAATTGACTTGAAGGCACTTAACAACAACAACAAAAACAGCAAAATTGCAGCTCACATGCCACCTTGGTAGAATCTGAGGACCTTGAAGGAAGTGGTATATGAGATACTTAAGTTTTTCTAATCATTATGAAAATCTAGCAAATTTAGCAAATTTTTCAAAATCCAAGAAAACTGGAGAAAATAACAGCATCTCCAAATATAGATCCTCACAAATTGGTCTTGAATTGTTTTTGTATTACCCAGTTTCTGCAGAAACACCACCATCTTCTGGTCATGTTGATAGGAAGAAAATACGGCTAATGAAAAATACTAATTAAAAACATAAGCATCCATCTTGTACAACTGAAACTTTTTGCCTGTTGATGAGTACCTCCCTGTTTTCCCCTCCAAGGTGAATAAGTCCTAGAGATCTCCTGAACATTGTGCCTATGGTTAATAATAATGAATTGTACACTTAATGAACTTAGGAGGGTAGATCTGATCTTAAATGTTCTTATCACAGTAAAACAAAGCTTTCAAAATTAACTCAATTTTTTAAATCCAGTCTACACATTAAAATGAACTGAAATATTCTGATCTTCTCAAAGCTACACAATAGTCTGACCATCATTATTACTGTCTTTTCAAAGGTGAATCCTTTATGTTCAGAAATATTGGACTGTCTTACATATTTTCTCCATCATTGCCTGCCTCTTCTTATCTTTTAAATCCCAACTGGAATCTGTCTCCTTCCATGGAAACTTTCCAGTTTTTTTTCTCACTCCTTTCTTTGTGCTCAGAATTCATCTCCACCTGCTTGCTGACTGTCCTGGGACCCCCACCCCTCTGAGATAATCATGTTCCTTCTTGGCATGTCATTTGTAGCTAGAATACTTCTTCCTAAACACAGAAGCCTTTAGACAGTGAAGGGACAACATTGACTTTCATATTGAGTTTAACAAATTAATAACCATGCGTTCTAATTAGCCATCAGGGATATCCTGTCAGGGGCAACAATGGCCCATCCAGTTTGTAGAGTTGAAGGGATTTTCTGTGAGTGTATGTGAGTCTAGTTCTATAATAACAATAAGGAATTTCCAGTGAAGCATTTCACAGCAATTATTTCTTCATGGGTGGTTAAAGCCAATCTTCCTTCAACTTTATTCTTTCCAACTACTTCAAGGAATGTCATGGCTGCCCAGAAACACACACCATTGAATGGGCCCATTACTCACATTAGAAGGGTCTTCATACTTGTAGACTCCAACATTTATAGGAATCGATCTGACTTGCTGACTGACAGTGTAGACAGATTTAAAAGAGTTATGAGAAAGAAGAGCAGGTCAGACAGAAGAGTCACATCTGAGTCACCCACACTATAACTACAGGAGCTTACAAAGCCCAGGCAAAGTAGACATTTGATATAATTATCGAGTTGTTTTACACAAAGATCCAGTGTGCCTTGCATCCACTTTCTCCTTTGCTTTGGCTACTAAAACCAGATCCATATCCCCCACTTTCGTGGTCATCCTTAACTTGGATAGAACCCAAACCCAAAGTGGTGTCCATGGAAAGAAAAAGAACCTTACTGAGGCTCATTTCCAGGTTGACAAGGTGGTAAACATGGGTAGATCATGGAGTTTTCCTTTTCTGTCTTGCTTTTTGTTTTTATTTCATGATGTGGTGGCAAGGACCCTCTTTGGGTACTTGGGATTTTTAACAATCTACTTTATAACTATGAAAATTGAACTGCCTGCTAATGAAACAGGCATCTAACCTTTTAAGTCTTATTTTCACCAGGTGAGAAAAGAGGTTTTAATTAAGGTGCAACTCCTTTTGTAAAAAGATGAAAATAAAGAGAGGACTAGCATAATCATGAAAGAGTCTAAACCAGCTTAGAAGATCTGAGCTGAAGAAATCTCTATAGCCGTGTGTGTGTGTGTGTGTGTGTGTGTGTGTGTGTGTGTGTCCAGGCCCCTAGCTTCTGATGATTTAGAAACAAAAGGATTCTCTTTCTATGTGAGGGCATAAATTTTCTCTTTCCTAGGCTTTACTTTTTGTTTAATCCAAACTGTTTATTCTGTTAAACACCTAGCACACTTGAGGGAGTCCCTTAAGCTGATTTTCTATGTGTAGGCTGTTCTAGAGAAGAAGGAAGGAAAATAAGTAGAGGGAAAGGATGGGAAGAAAGGAAAGAGGGAATAACAGACAACACTGATTAATTTCCCTGTGTCAGGCACTGTTCCAAGCACTTTGTATACACTAATTCATTTATTCTTCCCAACCTTATGAGATTGACATTATTAGCAACAAGGAAACTAAGGCACAAAGAGGTTGATTTATTTGCCCAAAGTGATGCAGGCAGTGAGGGGCAGAGCCAGGATTTGGACCCAGGCTGTCTAGTTCCAGTCTGTTTTCTTAGCCATTGCACTATACTGCCTCCCAACGTGGGGAAATGAAGCACCTTTGGGAATCTGTTACATCTTAGGCTACTGGGCGAGACAGTCTTTCTGATGACTCTGTTTCTAGGGGCTGAATATGGTAATAATTAATCAGATTTATTGAGACTATTCTGGGAAGCAAAGACCCCATTTCCAATCATGAATTTGGACCTATTTAGCCACATCTCCACAGAAAAATCAGAGCGTGGGTCGTGGACACCAGCCAGCTAATAGTTACTTTATCTATCTCTTGCCTTCTGATTCCCTCTCACAACAACAAACACACTCACAATGCAATTTTTAAGATGTACTTCTCATTTTTCTTAAGTACTTTTGTACTTTCCAGATTTGGCTTGCTGCTGTTGGCAGGAAGTTCCCCCTTGTCTGCGTCTTAGTATTTCTCAAGCAGATATTTTGTTAATGCTAAGAGCTTGTATTGACAGCCCAAACAAAGTGTATTTTCTATAAAATATATGACCTTCCACTTACAAAATACTGGAAGATTTCTTGTACTACTATACATATATTATTATTGGAAGCTCAAATGTCTATCAGTAGAGAAATCTTATACCAGTGTTCATTAAGGCTTCCCTCAAATTTCAGCACACATGCTTCCTTCTAGCAGAATTTGTGGAAAGTAGATGTTTGGCAGAAGACCGTAACGTCATCTTCTTTCACCTACTCCTTCATCTCTGAGTACGGGCAATAAAGTATCTCACAGGGCACCTGTCACATGGTAGGTAGAGATTTCACAATGGGTTTCTTTCTTCTTCCCTGCCCTCTTACACTTTCCCTCAAAAGCCCTTTTACTACATGCCCTGATTCTGCTGGTTTCAACTCATTCCTCTGAAAATATAGAGATCAGTTCCTCCTGTCTTGGGGATTCATTTCATTTCTATTCAAGATTATAGTGACTGCATAATTTACCATCCAAACCAAGACACCTTTGAAAGCAAGAGGGGAAATCTTAATAATTACAACTGCTATAAAAAATAGGCAATAAAACTGGTCATCACAGATAAATTGGGCCCTATGGCCGCCTATTTATGATGTATTGTGTGGTTCAGAAGTGGCCACAGGCTGGCATAGTTTTGCTGTCTCAGGCTTATCTTCGTGGGTATCTCAGAGGCCCACTGTACACTTACTTTTTTTAGAGAACAGGATTTACTTCCTTGACCTGCTCAAGCCAATCAGAGATTAATGGAAGTCATGGGAGTTATAAACAGTCTGAATTTCAGCCTAGCTTTTGACCATTTTTCAAATACTTGTTCTCCATGACTCCCATTACCAGAAAGCCAAGCCATTCCAGCCCCATAGGGTACCACTCAGAGTATAATTGAGGTTTGAATAAACAACACATGTGGCTTTTAAGGTTAAATGAATATTGTTTGACATACAGTACACTAGAGTTGTTTTTTATTTTGGTTTTAAAAATTGGTTAAAATTACATCTTGTTGCTTCTCGGAATTAACTAGAATCCATCTGTCTCCATTAGAATCACTGGGGTTTTTTTGTGTTGGGGTTTTTTTGTTTGTTTGTTTTGTTTTGTTTTAAAAAAAGTTTTGGCAGAAAGAAAGTCTCCATATCAATCAAGATAAATTGTCCATTGAACCTGGAAAAAAGCAAAGAAACAGGTTTTCTTTAGGGTATTGGTGCCTGTTTTTTCCAGGATATAATATCTAAGATGCTAGACAAACACTACTCAGGTCTAGAGTGCTACTTATAGCCATACTAAGTGTGAGCATCTAAGATAATTTAAGTCTAACTGGTTTAAAATAAATAGGATAACAAAAATGTTGAAACATTTAGCAGCTACTTAATAGAACATTCAAGTTTAGATAATGTCATTTCGATGACTTTGAAAGATCAAAGCAAGAATACTAGAAATTTCTAGTGTTTGTATATATATATATATATATGTATGTATAATGCATAATATATATATATATATATATATATATATATATATATATATATATTCAGAAGTAAGGATCCAGTAGTTTTTAATGAAGTTCCAATTTAGATACATGTTTGTCTATGGGTTTAGTTTTCAAATACAGATTGTGACACATTCATCTGAACTTGTGTTACAGGATAATAGTCTTGTACTGCCATGATTGATAGCGTCTTGCCTCACTGCTTGCCCTCTTACCTTTGTGCTCATTTGTAACAGGGATTATATACTTTTATAATGCCTTGACATTGTGACAGAACTATATATACTGAAATAAACTCTTTAATTAGGACCCCTTTGAAAATCCCAATTCCTAAATGAAATAAGTTGAGTTTATAAGAGGGCCATACTAAGTAACTACTTTGTGTCAATACCAGTCATGAAATCTTAAAAAGTATGCTTGATGAAGAGAGCTATTATATGATTTTTTTTTGTAATTTACTTTCTCTCTTTTAGCTACTTGGATTCAGCTTGAAGCCCTATCCCACAACTTTTCCATTTTATTTTACCATTTGCTGGTGACTCTTCTCTGGTTTCTCATCTTCTTTCTGATCTATTTTCATTTGTCTTAGACCCATCACTGCCAGATAAAACAGGACAAGTAAATCTAAGTTTATCTCTACTCAGTGCTTCAGATTTGCGACCTACAAGTCATTTTCTATTATTTTCTTCTCTGCTTTCTTCCTCCATGAGGCTGTTTCCTATATTGATTTCCTGTCACCTCCAACCAGGGTATAAACTTCCTGAGAGTAAGGACCCTGCCTGATTTCTCTCTTCCTCCTGCCATAATATCATGCTGTCCACCTAACAGTCATTCCATTCATGTTAACTGACTCTTGAGCATTATTCCCAAGTCATATCCAAAGATGAAATAGTCTTCACTCTCACAGTGATCAGTTGGGTTTCTATCCAGGTTTTCATGCGGTCTTTGTCTAACATCTTTACTCAGATGTGGAATAACCAGGAAGAGGAGAGTGTTCTATACCCACACTCTTAATTTTGTATTTTTTCTGCAATTTAATTCAGGACCTGATATGTACTCAGCAATATGCCAAGTGCTGCAACCAGTCATTCTTACAACTCCTGCATGCATCAGAATTCCCTGGAGGACTTATCAAGACCCAAATCATTGGCCCCCATCCCAGAGTTTCTGACTTATTAGGTCAAGGGTAGGATCCAAAATTTTGCATTTCTAACAAATTTCCAGGTGATACTGCTGCTCTTAGTCCAAGAACCACATATGGAGACATAGTGATGAAGGGGCTACAAAGATAGTCTAAGACATGGTGTCTTATTTCAAGGGATTTACAATCTGTTCAAGCAGACAATGTAGGACCAGGGAATATTTAACAGCAGACATTATTTATAGTGTTTTACTGTTCATTCATGCTACAAATCAGGGCTGTATCCTTTTACTGTACCTCTTCAATCTCTATGCTGAGCAAATAATCTGAGGAGCTGGACTTTATGAAGAAGAATGTGGCATCAGGATTGGAGGAAGACTCATTAACAACCCGTGTTATGCAGATTATACAACTTTAATTACTGAAAATGAAAATGACTTGAAACATTTACTGATGATCGAAGAACATAGCCTTCATATGGATTGCACCTGAACATCAAGAAAACAAAAATCCTTACAACTAGCTCAGCAAGCAACTTCATGATAAATGGAGAAAAGATTAAGGTTGTTCAAGATATTTCTTAACCTAGTTCTACAGTCAACATCCACAGAAGTAGCAGTCAAGAAAATAAGAAGAGCTGTTCCAAAAGACCTCCTTAAAGTGTTAAAAGTAAAAATGTCACATTGAAGACAAAGGTGTGCCTGACTTATGTCATGGTATTTTCAGTTGCATCATATAGTTGTGAAAGCTAAACATTGAACAAAGGAGACAGGAGAAAAATTGATACTTTTGAATTATGATGCTGGAGACAAATACTGAGTATACCATGGACTGAAAAAGAACCAACATATCTGTCCTAGAAGAAATGCAACCAGAGTGCTCCTTGGAAGCAAGGATGGCTAGACTGCATCTTATGTATTGTGGACATGTAGTCAGGTGGGACCAATCCCTGGAGAAGGACATCATGTTTGCGAGAGTAGTGGGTACATAATAAAAAAGAAGATGTTCAACTACATGGATTGACATGGTGGATACAACAATGGGCTTAGACACAAAAAAGATCATGTGCATGGCACAGTGTTGGGTAGTGTTTCATTTTCTTATACGTAGAGTCACTATGAGTCAGACCTGACTTGATGGCACCCAACAACAACAAAATAACAATAACTATGTACCCACCACTATTCTATGTGGTAGGATTGCATCAGTGAATAACTTAGACAAAAATCTTTATTTTCATGGGGAGTTAATGGATCATGGGAAATGAGAAGGGGATTTCAAAAGAATAATAATATAGATTAAAGCATAGAAATAAGAATGAGAGCCACATGTTTAATGAAGAGCAAGGAAATCAAAGGATTCCCATTGTAGAGTCGCTGAGATAATTGGTGTCATTATTTAAACCTAAAATGTTTCCCAAAGGTCATGTGTTTGAACACTTGATCCCCAGCTGGTGGTGCTGTCCTGGGAGGTTATGGGACTTTGGGAGGCAGGATTCTAGCTTTGCACATGCAGGTCCCTGGGGATGGGCCCTTGGAGGTTTTTACCTGGACCCACAGTTCTGGTTGCTCTCTGACTTCTGATCTTCCAAGATGTAAAGGTTCTCTGCCACAGGCCTTGCCATGCTTGCCCTGCCACTTTGGATGGAAATTCTCTAATTATGAGTTCCCGATGAATCTCTCTCTCTCCATAAATCTCTTCAGTCTGTTTCTCAGTCACAATGATATACCAGCTGACTCATACAGTTGGATAGAAGGTAAAGTCTCAAGGAAGATGAGGTGGGGGTTGGTTATAGACAATATTGGATGGGAACTCACTCAGGGTTTTCATCAAATAATATCATTATATAATCAAAGTGGTGCTTTAGGAAGATTAACCTGGAAATCACAGTTAAATTAAATCTTCAAGACACCATTTTTTTCCATAAGATTTTCCTTGAATCATGAAGTATTAAAGCTATACTTTATCATAAGTGACTGCTTAGTTCTAATTTTTCTATCAAAATGAATTTCAAGTGTTTCCAAGCCCTAAAAGCCAATGATATTACATAATTTTCCTTAACAGTACTATCACATACTTGAATAAGTTATATGTTTCTATTTAGTTTTAAGTTTTTGAAAGCTTAGGAGAAGATTTAGAACAGAAAATTCTTTATAAGTATACTTTTCTGTGTTCCTTGTTATCCCAGGAAATATCTAGTTGAATATTGTGTTTATCTTCAAACATATATATATATATATATATATATATATATATATATATATATATATATAGTACTCATTTAGGGTGATGAAAACATCTCTAAAACCAGGCTTTTCCCATCTGCTTGCTTGGTCATTGGTAACACAAAGTTCTTGGAAATTAT
>VMDO01014229.1:0-29801 GCA_007922755.1 Pedetes capensis | reverse complement strand
TTTCTCCCAAGACTTAAAGTAGGATCTTTCTCTTAAAAGTAGTTACTCTGGAAGACAGTAGAGATAAGGGTTTGCTATCTAAAGAGTGGGTCATATAGACCCAGAGAAAGGTATGTCAGACAAAAATAATGGAGAGCATCTTGGATATTTGTTATGTAAACACTAATCATAACAAGTTTTCCCTTTAATTTTATATCAACTCATAACTTCTCAGAGACATAATGGTGAACTTAACAAATCATGACAGATCATATCCTCCAAACTCATTGTTTAGGGGTAGTTTAAACACAAATTAAATATGATTTGCAAAATACTTAACTGTCATTGGAATAAAATTATCAAAAGTGACAATGATGGCCATATTAAGGTGGAAAGTGATTATTTTCCCTGTTACTTTCCAAATTCTGCATAATGTTGCTGGATGATCTATTTAGACAGGAGCAACTTTCTTCAGCATTGTTTTGAATCATGAGGCCCACCCAAAGAATCTTTCAGTGCTCTTTTTTGAAGGGCAGCCGCAAGAGCTAAAACATCTTGAGAACTTTGGAATCACAGTTCCAAATATGTGGCTGGGTCACAAGGGGTGATAGTTTTCCCTTGTATGTGTGTATGATTTTTCTTTATTCCTTTTTAATAAACAGGGGATGGAGAATTGTCATGGGAAAATTCTGATGGTGATATCTTCCGGCAACCTGCCAACAGAGAAGCAGTAAGTGTGAATAGCTCAAATAATTCAATACTCCACAGCATCAGGCCAAGCTTTCCTCTCCCCATGGCTACTATCCCAGCAAATCCAAAAAAGGGCTCATTTCTAACACCGTTTTTCTTCCCTTCTCTTGGAAATTTGGATGACATCATCACCAATCTTTAACCATTTAAATGTACTCTATAAGTGGGTCCAGAAACCATAGCCCTACATTAAGAAGTTGATACCCTTTCAGGATGACTTGCCAAATCTTTATACCCTCTGTAAGGAAGGCAAGTCACTACGACTATTCTCAACAGTAAGAAATTTTTGTGGGACTCTAAGGTAGCCCACTGCATCCTTTTGGTAGGATTTGGTGGGTATTTTGGACATGTCCACATAAACTCTCCTGTAAGCCTTAAGGCTCTTGGTCCTGCAGTTGAAAGAAAAGAAAGATAGCAGGCAAGATTATCCTCTCTTCACCCTGTGACATCTCATTTCTGTAATCAGAATTAATCTCAGAATAAGCCTAACAAATGGGCATCTCTCTATGTACAGTAATATTGCCTTTTGTTCCTTTGTATTTTGAAGTAATTAACAAAATAGAACACCTCTATAAAAAATGAATGTCTAAGAGAGTTATTCTTCAGACATCTTAAAATCTGAAAAAGAGATGTTCCTGTTCAAATAATAAATAATATTAAGGGACTTAAAAAATTTACAAAATTCACAAAGGTATTCACTGCACATCAGTAGGTATTCATAGTACCCTTGTACAAAAAAAAAGGATATAAGGACATTCATTAAGCACTGTTTTCATAAGAGCAAAACAAATGGTGATAACAAAAATCTGTCAATAGACACTTGGTTAAATACACCAAATTTATGGGACACTGTGTAATTGTTAAAAAGAATACGCTATATCTAAATCTAGCAAGCCTGCAGCTGTACCTCCGTGGCAACTGTTCCCATCAGATCTCAGAAGCTAAGAAGGCTGAGGCCTAGTTAGTACTTGGATGGGAACCTGGACAGGAACACCTGGTGCTATAGGCTTGGGAGAAGGACCCAACAACCCACTCAAAAAAAAATCTGCCATTGAAAACCCTATGAACAGCAGAGAAGCACTGACAATACTGTTTGACCTGTTGTACATAGGGTTGCTATGAGTCGAACACTAACTTGATGGTACCTAACAACAACAACAAATGTAGCAAAGTACAGCAGCTCCAACTTATTATGTAATAAAACAAGGTGCTTTCCTTCTATAAAAAGTGTGTGTGAATGTGTATGAATGTACATAAAAAGAGCCAGAATGTCACATATAAACATGTTCAGAATGGTACTCTTAGAGGGGTAGAAATGGACAGGAGAAGAAATAGGCTTTGACCTTTTAGCTTGTCTTCAGTATTGTTTGATGTTTTCCCATAGGCATGAATTACTTTTGTAATAAAGAAAAATTTAAATGATTTTCTAAAACTTTAGTATTTAGTTTTCTCAACAAGCATTGGTGATAAGACAGGAACATAGGGCCCTATAAAGCAAGGTTGAGGATAGTGAAGCTATGAGGAAGGCATTTGTAGGGTTTTCAGTTGAATGACCCATACAAACATCACAGTGTTGCTTAGGCTGGGCTTCCCGGCCATCACATGAGCCACTTCTGACTTGCATGCCTTCAGCTTGGCAACACCCAACCCAAAGCCTCAGCAGTGAGATGAAATACTTTCTATCTGCTTTATTCTGTGGTGGTATTGTTTCTAGATATTGCTATTTATGAATAAATATAGAAAGACTATGGGCAGAGTGGAGAACAGTACTCTGGACATCTCACAAAAGCATTATACATCCTACAAGAGAGGGCAAGTGTCCCCATTTGCTGGTTAATTTAGACCCTGAGGAAAGATTTCCTCCATCCAGCTCTGTCTGATTTATAGTGAGATTCTGTCCAGATCCTGACAGGCAATGGTGTCAGTTTCAGTTTTCTGTCTTGTGAATTTTCTCTTTCTCTCAGCTCCACTTTTTTTATTGTGGTAGGAAATTGAAAGTGACTAAATTAGCAGCTGTCAACTAGATGTCATTCCAAACCAAATTTAGGTCTCAAGTCACCTTATTAGGTCTCCTCAGTAAACACTGTGGCTACTTCAGTGGTCTTTGCCAATGCCATTAATTAACCTTTTTTCTTGACTTCATTTTATGCTGCCCACCAATCCCCTCTCTCTTGACTTTCAACTTCATTGTTCTTCCCAAACTGCTCACAATAGGGAAGGACCTAATCCAGGATTTCTTGTAGCAAAAGACATTAGGCACAGAATTCAGGACTTTGGAATAGTTATTGATTTTCCAAGGAGTTCAAGATCTATCTTTGAAAACAAACATTTGGGGCCTGGTAGACCAAAATGACCAGATGGCTCCACTTTATTATAAGTAAATATTTTCCTTTGTTCTGAAAGGGATAGATATTGTGGGATATGATTTGAATAATATATAGCATCTGTAGTAGTGGAAAAACACTTACTTGGCACATAGTAGGCACCCAATAAATAAATATGTATTGAATCAATGGGCGTGGAAAATGGAGTAAAGCATGTGTGGGGATGGGTATAAAAAGGGCTTTCATTGGTTTTAATGCACAGGAATTTTTCTCAAAGAAAAATTCTTCAATTTTGTTGTTTATTCTTGACCAGCCTAAAATAAGAAGGTAGGAGAATCACTTCTAAAAGTCCTTTGTGGGCTCAACTTCCTGCAAGGGAGAAAAAAGGCAATTTGCGAATACATTTCCTATCCAAGAGAATATTCCTTTCTGCAGGGAACTATCCAAACCTCAGTTCTATAGAAACACAGCTGATTGGTTTATATTGCCAAGTGGGCTGAAAACCATCAGCTCACCAAGTTTTACAAGGCACATAGGAAGGGTAACCAGTGGTTCAAATATGTCTCCTTTACAAAAAAACCTAAAACAGTTTTTATTTAATTGTCAGCTGGTAATTTCACATGAACTGGTCCTCATGCCATTGGGGGAGTGGGGTGTGAAGGGGTGGTATGTGAAGAGGGAGAAGTAGGCACAGAGTAGAAAGCCAAAATATGAAAACAAGCCTAATTTTGTTTTGGACAACAGCCAGACTCTGATTCCCCTCCCAATGAATTACATTGAAATTTACCATTAGAAAAGTGAAAAACTTTGGGACAGAAACAACATCAACCAGATTTTTAAAAATCCATATCTCATTTACATTATCAGAACAAGGGTTTAGGAAAGAAACTGACCAAAAATCTTCCAGCCACGGACTGTAGGTTACTAGTGACTGAGGTATGTTTTTATGACTGTGTGGATTAGAATACATTCCGTAAACCCTTTTCAAATTAAACTTCTTATTTTGAGATAATTGATATATTCACTTGCAATTGTAAGAGATAATACAGATCCTGTGTGCTCTTTGCCCAGCTTCTCCCAATGGGAAAGTCTTCAAATCCATAGTACAATAATACAACCACAGAGGCCCTCTCAAGACTTTTTCTGGACTCTGATGTTTTCATGTTCCTGCCAACAAAACCCTTATGCCTTTAAAAAAAACTTTAACCTATATATAAAAAACATAAAAATTATACATATTCATGGGCACTATGTGATACTTCAATAATACATATATTAGGGAAAGTTTAAATCATATTGAACATACCTATCTTCTCATTTATTATTTATTTGTGGTAAGAACTTTCAAAATCCTTCATTCTAGCTTTATGAAATATGTTGTTGTTGTTAGGTGCCGTCGAATCGGTATCCAACTCATAGCGACCATCATAGGGTTTTCAATGGCTGACTGTTTTGCATTGCCTTGCAAGTGGATTGCCAGGTCCTTCTCCCATTTTTGTGGTGCTGGGAATTGAACTCGGGACCTCAGAGACTGCAGCACAGTGCTCTACCAACTGAGCTAAATCCCAGCCCTTATGAAATATACAGTGCAATAATTTTATCTATAGTCACCGTAGTGTGCAATAACACACCAGAAATTCTTGTTCTTATCTAACTGTAACTTAGTACCCACTAATCAACATTTCCTCATCCCTAACTCTCCCCTACTCTCCCTGACCTCTGGTAATAAGCATTCTACTCTCAGCTTCCATTTCATCAACTTCTTAGATTCCACATATGAGTGAGACCATGCAATTCCTTTATATCTTAAACATGAGAAGTAAGGAAGAAATTTCTGGAGAGACTCTACAATGGAAGAGATTTACCTGATACTGAGAAATAATTATTTTAGAGCCACCTATAATCCTGAAATAATTTTCAGTCTGTCAAGTCAGGAAAAAAGAAATACCAAAATACTGAGCAAACTAAAACAAAGCATAGCTCTATGATCATTTTTTCCCCAATATTTGGGGTTCAAACTCAGGACCTCACACATGCTAGACAACACTCCACCACTGAGCTGCACCTCCAATGCCTTTTCACTTTTCATTTTGAGACAGGGTCTTACTAAGTTACACAGTCTGCTTCTGGTCTCAAACTTGTGAATCTCCTGCCTTAGCCTCTCGAGTGACTGGGATCACAGGCATGTGCCTTGGCATCCAGCTCCATGGTCATTTCTAATAAATTGATTTTGACCTGTTCCCTCAAGGACCTATTTGCAGCTACTTTCTAACATAAGCTCTAATTGCACTTATAATTCCAAGGTCTTAATGTGTTTTTATTTTTGCTCAAAGTTACAACATTAGAATGCCCCCTGGTAAATCCTTTTCATTTGTTTAGAAGAGTGACTCTAAAAGAGCCATTACCCTTACATCAAAATCACACACCATCACCCCCTACCCTTGGCCTCAAATGGAAAATCCTTTATGTCATCAATTCTCTACTTTGGCTTCCAATTAGAGACTCCTGGGGAGTATATAAAAATCCCAATGCCTAGACCTTACCCCAGACCAATTACATCATGATCTATGGGAGTAAGACACAGGCATTACCATTTTTTACATCTCCCCAAGCGACTGTAGTGTGCGGCCACAGTAGAGAACTGTTAGCTGAAAGACCTTGTAAATCTAAAAGAATTCTTTAGAGCAACTTTTAGCCAAATGTCTGTAGAGCACTCTTTCTTCTCTTCCTCTTCCTTCTTATGTTGTCTTCCTTCTCTCCCCCAACCCCACTCTCCAGTTTCCAAAACTCAGCTCTTGTTGTCATCCTGAATAAATTGTCTCTCATTCTTGGCCTCAGTTTCTCAGTAAAACAAAAGACCGTGACAAGGTAAAGTTCTGGGGAGTGCTCTACTAGTATATAATACGACCTCTAATCAAAATCCCTGAGGCTTTTGGTGTTTTATTGTTTTCTTCCCTCCCAAATGATTTTCTACCATATCAGTCGCTGGTGCTGAAGAACAGCTTTTCATTCTGTGCTCACCATCGTGATTCAGAGAACTTCTTGTACTTGCAACTTACCATGGGTCAGTGACCTTCCCTCTCTAATTCTATCCCTGTCAAACCCCTTTCTTTTAGCATCAGTGGGACACCTACCAGGCAAACTGTCTTCTCTGTGTTCTTTTGGCAAAACTTTGCCAAACTCCAGAAAGGACAGAACAACCTGTAATGACCTTTGTGGAATGAGAGTGATTATGGCAGAATAAGACATATGAGCCATTGTGGGAATGAGAAGGAATTTGCACTGAATATCCTGTCTGTGTGCATGATGAAACATCGATGCACATTCTTATTCATGTGAAGTTTTATGGCAGTATAGCAGGATGGGCTCTTATTAGACATAGAGAATAATGTTCTTTTTCAAAAGGCTAAAAAGGTCCCCTTAGCCCAGCTTCTGTTCACCCTTCCCTCCTCTCAAGAAAGCAAAAGTTGTTCCCAAAGCTGTTTGTGCCATGTGTGTCTATGGCACATAACTTTAATAAATGTTTTATGGGATCATTGCAGGAGACCCCAGAACTATCTTCCCAAAGTTGGCTGCTATTTCTATCACCAAATATAAAGATATTCCTTTTTAAATACCTGTGAAATTTTTAAATGGGTTTCACCTCATTTTAGCCCTAATGATTGTCCCTAATACACTTTTAGTGTTATTTGGCTTTAAGCCTTAAGGTTCCATTCTCCATTCATGCCATTCTCCTTTACCCATAGCCTATCCTTGCTCCTGGGAAAGAGGTAAGGAGCAGAATAGTGAGCTTATCATGTGTCTTGAACCCTTGCTGAAAGAATAATGATTTTTTTATCTGTACTTTATCTGTACAAGTCTCTTGGTTTTACTTAAGGCCCATAGTTTCATTCATTTAACAGCTATCAATGAATACCTTCTAGATGCTAGACACTGTCCTAGGCATCAGATGATACAGCAGTAAACAAATAAAGCCCTCAACTCTGTGGAGCTTCCATTCTACTACTGTTGTGTACTATCTATACAATGTCTGCCTATGAAATGCCCTGATTTATGACTATATGATGTTGCCTTGTGTTTAATCTCAGTGCATCTTAATGAGACTACACATGACTCCCATCTTTTCCTCCTCTCCAGTTCACCCTACACGAAATCAGGGTTTAGTGCTTTTCTAATCATGTTATTTTTCGACTTTAAAAAATTTCCTCAAAGGCTTCCACAGCCCCAGTTCTATCACTTACCAAATAAAGTGCTCAATCCTTAGCTTGTCATTTAAAATCCTCCATGGTCTGGCTCTGACTCCCTTTTGGAATGTTATCCTTCATCTGTTCCCTTTTATGGTCTCTATGTTCTCTGCTACACCTTCTCAACTTGGAAACCTTTGCCTAGAATATTCCCTACAAACTGCCTGTAAAAAAGTCTACCCACTCTTCATGTCCCAGGTCACAAATCCTCCCCAACTAGCAGCTCTCTTTCACCTTCTAATTTACACAACACTTTAGACATCTCCTGTGGCCCCTGTCACCTTGTACCTTGTGTTGCACATTACTGTCTTAAGTTAACTCTTTTTAATCTTAAAGTAGTGGAGATTGAACCCAGGACCTTGCAACATACTAGGCAAGTGCTCTACCACTGAGTTACATTCCCAGCCCTTGGTGTTTTTAGACAGAATCTTACTATGTGGCCGAGGGTGGCCTTGAACTCATGATCCTCCTCTCAAGTGCTGGGATTACAGGCATATGTTAATTCTTAAACTGAAAAATCAGAGTGTCTAAGAAGCAGGAAGGACACTTTCACCTTTTTGGTTGTTTACTCCCTTAGTAGTTTGTCCATGAATCTAGTCTTGTCTTCTGCAAGGAAAGAGAAAAACCTCAGCAAATTGCCAGTGCTGCTTTCACGTGATCACATCCTTCTTTCTGTTGGTATAGGAGCTCATCACTCATCACTAAAAATCACAATCATCAGATAGCCTCTGATGTATATAATTCAATCTCTGCCATCTCATCAGTAGTTTTTTGGACCAAATTTGTTCTTATTTTATAGAGACATTCTTACCATCGTTCTCACTATGATTCTCCACCAAGCCGCCCAGCAGGAGGTCTGCCCCGCTTTTCTGGGGCCAGAAGTCACCGAGGAGCTCTTATGGATTCCCAGCAAGCATCAGGGACCATCGTGCAGATTGTCATCAATAACAAACACAAGCATGGACACGGTAAGAGGCATTCTCCTTTTGTACTGCATCCACATCAGGGCTTCAGCATCACTGGTCTTTAGAGCACTGGAGATTTGAAAGGACCTTTTCTCCCAAGTGTAGTATGCACTGTTGAGTCTACAAAGTAAGTATGAACAAGTGACTCCAACAGACTCTTGTTGTTGTTGTTGTTGTTGTTGTTGTTAGGTGCCATGGAGTCATGTCCAACTCATAGTGACCATGATAGGGTTTTCAATGGCTGATTGTTTTGGGATTGCCTTGGGAGTGGATTGCCACTTCCTTCTCCCATATGGGACTCAGGACTTCCCTGAATGCAGCCAAAAAGCATAATCAAGGCCGCTTTATGCTTGTGAAGCAGCCTCCAGTACTTTCTCCATTTTCCCTGGGGGTAGGAAGTATTTTGGGAAAATTCTTTGAGTCTTTAACAAGTAGGGCAACCAATATTCAAAGGTACTCAGGGCCGAACATTTCTTAAGCTTTTATCCATACCTTAGAAATATCCCTCCTTACACCTCAGCACACCCTACATTCTCCTGGGGCTCTTGTTAAGTATTCCTGGCCCCAAGCTGAGAGATTCTGGTTCAATGTTTAGCAAATGAGGAGACCATCCTTAGAAATGAGAAATCCACTGATATGCAGCCCATTAGCCAACCAATTGGCCGCAAAAGTATCCACCCACATCCATGGGCCCTGTTTTCTCCTGCACAGAATACCCTGGCCTCCACCACCCCAACCCCAGTATAGTAGAGGTGGGAGGAAGAGAAATTCAATCCAACAAGTGACCACTTCTTACTTTTATAGACATCCTGTCAACCAGCTCTTTGGAGCAAGAGCTCAGCTGGTTCCTTTTTATGAAACCACAAACATGTTTTATTTTCTTTAAAGGGAAAAGAAATCAAAGGCAGTTCTCTGAAGGAGTTAAAAGTAATAAATTATTAAACCAAATGATTGAATAACATGGGTGAAAAACAATCTGTTACAAGAACACCTACTATAAATCTCAACAAACCTTGTCAAGCCAAATCTAGTTAATCACATCTGTTACTGGTTAGATGTAAATTTCAGATTACAGATTACAGATAAAAGATTACAGATAAAAAGTTAAATCACTTTTGAAATCTATAGGCTTCAAAGATCATTCTAAGTAAAATTTAATAAAATGGTGGTATATTAAAATAATTGGAAATATTTATAATAAATCTGTGTTTAATTTTTGTGTGGTACTTAAAGGTTGAACCAGAGGCCTTGTACATACTTTGCAAGTGTTCTACCACTGGGCTACACCCACAGCCTCTTTTTAATTTTTTGAGACAAGGCTTTCTCTGTGTTACTCAGGCAACCTCTGGCCTCAAACTCATAATCCTCCTGCCTCAGCCTCCAAAGTCACTGAGATTATAGGTGTGAATCCCTTTGTTTGGCTAAAAAATTGTTATTTTTAAGTTCAAGTCATTCTAATACAAGGTTATGAAAGGAGGATGAGTTAGATAAAGATGCAGTTTGATTTTCAATCCTAAATTACTCCCAGTAGATTCCATTTGCTCTGAAAGTATTTCAAAGCCTTAAGAAAGAGTGGAAAAATGGACTTTGAAAATCCCAAATCCCATAATTTCCCATAAGACCTCTTCATTTTCAGGGTAAAGGCTCATCCCTTGATTGTGTCCATGTCCTACAAAAGCCCCAGCTGGTTTACATTTATTGATCTGGATGCAGCACTTGTCTTCTGACCTTTTGATTATAGTTCACTGAAGAATACATTGTCTCCACCCCAACTCCAAACTTCCCAGACGGGTGATTCCAAATCATCTTGAGAAACTGTTGGTGGGGAGAAGGCTGTGTTTCTCTCTAGACAAGTGCTGCAGAGTGTGGGCTCTCACCTTGTCTGGATTGTTCCCTCAGTCTAAAGGTTCAGAGGGGAGACAGAACACAGCTATATCACACTGGAGTCATGGTTCCCCCGCTTCATTCCTCTGTAGCTCACTTGATAATGATGTGGTCCTCTGTGATACATCTACTTGGTTCGTTGTTAAAGTCAAAGAGGAGAAGAAATAAGGCTGTACCATTTTGACCTTGAATTGAGTCTAAATTTTCCTGAAGTAGACTGTGTAACCACTTGATCACTTTGTCTAGAAGGGAGTGTCACTGTCTAGAGTGGAGAGATAAGGAAGAAGGGTAAGAGAAAGAGCACCACATCTGGGTGTTAGTATGATCCTGTCCAGAGCCCTGAGCCTCACAGTTGAGGTATCTATTCTGATTCACTGTAAGATTGGGAACCTTTCCAGTTGACATTTTTGGAAATCATTTCATTGACTGACCAAGTAGAGTGCCTAGTAGTCTAGCAGCTCTTGCAAAGGACAGTAAAAGGCATCAACATCATTCAGGTTTCTTAATGTGACCCAGTAGACTTGATGAGAAAGAAAAAGGCCAATGATTCATCCTGAGCCTCTTGTCTTGCAGCCAAATCAGTCAATTCCTAGAAACGCCTCAAGTGGGGCTATTTCTCCCCAGCCCCAGCCCTGCCCAGAGTGATACATCCCACCCCAGAGATGTTGTTGATTGGAATGCCAGCAAGTCTCCCTGGGTGTGATGAGGCAATGGGGATAACAAAGAATACGCCCAGACCCAGTGATGACTTGAAGTCGACACAGTCTCAGCCCTCTCAAAAAGGGAGAGACCTCATCTGCGGACACCCATTCACAGCTCAATGCTTTTCTTATCCTGCAGTTTAGCTCTAGCCCTTACAAGAGAAGCTTCATAGGTTTGGGAGTGGTTTGTATGGAAGGATGTTCCTGTGGCCCTTCTCCTTCATTGGCCATTCAGCCTAAAGCCTACATGCTTGCTCTTTCAAGGCCCCTCAGAAAACGTGGAGCCAGTGACTATACTTCCCACTCAACAAATGCTAGAGTGCTATAGGATATCTGCGGAGCAGGCAGTGATCTGCTATAGCCAGGTCTATCCAGCCAGTGCAGGGTCAGAGTCTGAGAGATAAGAGGCATAAAAGACCACCCTTTCACAATTTAGCTGAGAGGCAGAGGTCTTTTTCCCTTTCTGTTTTGTCTTGGCATCTCCCTTCCCACCCCAGAGGATAGGCCAGCAGCCTGAAGCTCCATGCCCATCTACGATGGTGGATTGGACTCTCTCTCATAGCATTTGACGTTCTGAACAGATGTGATACAAGATCTGCAAAAGACTGGCCCTTTTGAAAGAGAAGTAGTTTTTGCACCTAGCCTCCCTGGACAGCAAATCTCTCTGGGAAATTTTCATGCCTAGAAGCATATCCATTCCGGCCACAAAATCTTCTATGGCACTGAAGATATCAACACAACTATATCCTATCAGAGATTCCTTATCAGGTGCACAGGATAAATAGAATTCCACTTTCATGTGTTCATTCATTCCTCCATTTAAAACTTTTATGGGTCACCTATTACATGTCTGGTCATTCTTGAGCATCCAGAGGCCACTGCATATGGAATGTGGATAGCTGCTGGTGGTAGAACATTGCCCAGACTGTGTTGTGGTCACAAAGACTGCTCTGCAGATGTATCTCCATGCCCATGACAGGAACAAAGGATGCTTGGTATGGTAAGGAATTCTGAGCACAGGGCCCCATTTTCAGCTCTCTTGCCTTTAATCTCCAGTCCTGTGTTCTTTTCCAGTGTGCGTTTCCAATGGAAAGACCTATTCCCATGGCGAGTCGTGGCACCCAAATCTCCGGGCATTTGGCATTGTGGAGTGTGTGCTATGCACTTGTAATTTCACTAAGCAAGAATGTAAGAAAATCCACTGCCCTAATCGATACCCCTGCAAGTATCCTCAAAAAATAGATGGAAAGTGCTGCAAGGTGTGTCCAGGTAAAAAAGCAAAAGGTGCGTTGGTTGAAGGCCCTGCCCTTGGTTGACTAAGATCCACACATGGTCCTTCTCAACTTTTCTTTGGGCATCAGAAATGTAATCAACATGTCACATAATTATAATGATAATAGTTCCAATAAAAATGAACTTCATTCCTTCTTTCTTTCTTTTGTTTTTTCATAGCACATCACTATGTATCCCAGGATGGATCCTGCCTCAGCCTCCTAAATGCTGGGGATTATGGTCATGCACCACCACACCTAGCCATTCTTTCCTCTCTTGAGAGATGGATAAAATAGTTGCCTAGGAGAAGTGTAGTGATCAGAAATATTCTGAGTATTTCCTTGTGTCTAACACACCACCCACATAGCCTGAAGTGCTGAACTTACCCTGGCTTTTCTAAATAGTAGAGGATTTATGTTATCATGATTATTAGGTAAACAGCCACCCCTTTCATTTTTGTCACTATTTAACTCATCATAGCAAGTCACATCCATTAACCATTTCAGACAGGACTAGAGACAGGCAAGTTATACTGGGAAACCAGGTTCTAAATCAAATCTAAGTCATTGTATGACCTTGAAAATGTGTCATATACACTTTGGACTTCATCATTATAATGGGAAAAGGCTAAAACAATTGATCTCCAAGTTCCATTTTGTCTGTTTTCTTTTGTATTTTCTTTTTTCATTTTTAGACACAAAATTTGTGTATATTTATGGGGTATAGCACAGTAATTCAAGACATGTATACAGTGTGTAATGATCAAATCAGGGTAACCCTCACTTCCATATCCTGCAACATTTATCAATTCCATGTGTTGGGAACCTTCAGACCCTTCTAGTTCTTTTGAAATGTATCATAAATTGTGCCATAGAACAATAGAACTAATTCCTTCTAATTGTATTTTGGCACCTGCTATCTAACCCCTCTATATGTACCCCCATATTCCAAAATTAAAGTTGTATAATTATATTATTATTTATCTTTTGAAGATAAGAAGAGTGAGATATAGAAAGTCACTTTCCTAGAGTCATGAAACCAAGGCCTAGAACCCAGGCCACCTCCAGCCCATTGTCTTTTCCAGTAGAAAATGTTCTCTGATTTTTGAAAAGGCAAATTGTTTAAATGGTGGCTTTAAGACATGAACTAGATAAAGATATAGACTGTAGTGTTAGCAGTGACAGAGTATGGGATGGGTAATCAAGCATCCCGACCCTGGCTTGCCACTGGTTTCCTATGTGATCTAGACCAAGTAACTATACCTCTCTGAGCCTCAAATTCTGATTTCTTAGGTTTCTTCCAGGTCTAATACTCTACAATCAATGAATTAGCTACTCTCAGTCACATGAATTTGTCATTTCTTATGCCTTCTGCAAAGAATTTATTTAAACACAGATGAAAAATGAAACATAGTTAAATGTAGGCAGAGCCAAATCATTTATTACTTCAATTTAGGCAATCCCTTGTGACTAGCAGGCAAACACGCACTTAGTGTATACATATTTATTGAACATTTTTTTCCTGTGGACCAGTGATTCCCAAATGTGTGTGCACATTGGAATCCCCTGAAAGCTTCTAAAAATACCTATGTCTCATCCCCAGAGCTTATGATTTAATTTATTTGAAGTGTGGTCTGGGCTTTGGAATTTTTTAAAGATATTTAGGCTACATTAATGTGCAGAAAAGTTTTGGAGCCAGTGCTGTAGGCCCACAGTGGTTTATTTGGTCTTGCCACTCAAAGTATAGTCCATGGACCAGCAACATCTAGGAGCTAGTTACAAGTACTGACTCTCAGCCCCCTACCCCAATTTACTGCACTGGAACCTTCATCTTAACAAGCTTCCCCAGGTGATTCTAATAGACAGCACATTGAAGTTTGAGAAGCACTAATTTAAGTCAAAAACAAAATCTTGGTTGCGCGTGGTGGCACACGCCTGTAATCCCAGCGGCTTGGGAGGCGGAGCCAGGAGGATCGCAAGTTCAAGACCAGAGGAAGTCTGCGTAACTTAGCAAGACCCTGTCTCGAAGAGTAAAGGAGAAAAAAGGGTTGGGGGTGCATCTCAGTGGTCCACCACTTGCATAGCATGCAAGCATGAGGCCCTGGGTTCAAACCCTAGTACCGCAAAAAAAAAAAAAAAAAAAAAAAAAATCTTCCTCAGTATGACCAACATCTTCCAGAGTGAATGTGGTAGAGTGTGGATAGGAAGGAAAAGAGCTAGTTGATATTGAGTAAAGGTGATGCATTAAAATTCCAAGGAAATGTGCTTGCTAGAGGTAGGGAAAGAGCATGTTCTAAGGATGGATATTGAGGCTACCCAAACGTGATGACCTATTATGGTTTGCACGTCCATGATCTCACCACATCCCCAAATCTTAGTGTAACATAGTTGTAGTTCTGCCAACATAATTTTCTGTTCTGTGAAGGATCTAACATCTATAGTTAAAAAGTAATGGAAAACAATTTTATTTTTTATTTTTATTTTTCTAGAAAATAACATTTTGTTATCTGTATAGAACAGCTTGGGCTGGGATTTAGCTCAGTGGGTAGAGTGCTGCGCTGCAGTCTCTGAGGCCCAGAGTTCAATTCCCAGCACCACAAAAATGGGAGAAGGGCCTGGCAATCCACTCCCAAGGCAATCCCAAAGCACTCAGCCATTGAAAACCCTATGAGGGTCGCTATGAGTCGGATACCGACTCGACGGCACCTAACAACAACAACAACATAGAACAGCTTATGGAATTAACAGAATAAAAACTACTAGAATAAATAATAAAGTGGCAAGTTTTATGATCAATGGACACAAATCACTTATGTCTTTATGAACTCACAATAAGCAATCAAAGCTGATATTTTAGACAAAAGTAAGGGTTACCCAAACTCCCCAAGTAAACCTTCTCAGTATATAATATTACAGTTTGAATATCAGACCTTCAGACCAAATCCCATTTCACCGTATGCTTAGGATTTTGATTCAGGTGATTCAGACAGAAAGAGAAACATTAGAAAGTTGTGAAAATAGAATACAGAACAGGCATTGCCTTTTAAGTAATCTCCTTTGCAGGTTGGTTATTTATTTATTTATTTATTTATTTATTTATTTATTTATTGCAGTACTAGGGATTGAACCCAGGGCCTCCCACTTGCATGCTTTGCAAGTGCTGGACCACGGAGCTGCACCCTCAGCCCCCCCCCCTTTTTTTTAATTTTTTGAGACAGAGCTTCACTAAATTACGCAGACTACCTCTGGTCTCGAACTTGCAATCTTCCTGCCTTTGCCTCCCAAGTCACTGGGATTACAGGCATGCGCCACTGTGCCCAGTGGTAATATTTATTAAAACATTTGAATAAGCAATTCCATTCCCAAGTATTCTAAGAAAGTAAACTGAGACACACACAAAGATATATTAACATGATCTGTTGCAGTGCTGTTTATGATAGGGAAAAATTGGAAATAATCTGTAAATCCATCAGTATGGACGGGGCTCAATTATGGTGTAGTTCTGCCTATAGAGTATTATACAGCCTTTAAAAATCATTGTAGACCAAGATTTGATGGTAAGGAAAACTGCTTGCAATATATTAAGTGCAAAAAACAAGACATAAAAATGTGTGCATTATGATCATACTTTTTGTTTTAAAAAAGGACATGTTTATATATGCTTAGATTAAGAACATCTGGAAGAGAAGAAGACTTAATGTTTATAGTGACCATCTTTGGGTAACTGAATTATGGGTAATTCTTATTCTCTTCTTTTAAAATATGTATTTCCTAAATTTTCAATAGTAAATCTATATTGCTTTCATAATTAGGAAAAATATTCAAGGGTGTTTTAAAAATTGTTCTCTGGAATCCCAGTTGGCAATATATTGAAAAATCTGATTGATGAGACCAGTTTCTCTAGAAGCACTGCTTTTCTGGTTTCCCACCCTGCTCATATGAGATAGATTTATTGGGCAACATGGAAGGAGTTTCAGTCCCATCCTATGTATCTTTCTCTCCCTAGGCCACTCATTGGTATCTACATGGTGAATCACTCCTGCTGGTCACATTGCCCAAGAGTCATTATCCACATATCCTAAGTCACCTGCTCCAGGTCCTCAGTAACTGAAGAGCACCAAGGGCATGCCCTTGTCCATACATCCAATCTAGAACTAGGTATTAAGTACCTACTGCATGCAAAAGACTGTTACAGTCACTGAGGAAAGGGAGATGAACTAGAAAGACAAAGGCCATTTGCTGGCATGGTTCTTACATCCTAGTCGAGAAGAAAGACAGTGAGTCCACAGTAGACTGTGATGAGCACTGTGAAGAAAAAACAAATAGGATCAAGAGATAGTGAACAGGGTGGGAAGTACTTTCTAAAGTACTTTCTAAAGAGCTTCTCGCAAGAGGTGATATTTGAGTGGAGTCCCGAATGATGTGAAGGGCTGAGAAATGGAAGGATCACAATATCTCTGGCTTCTTAAGATAATGACATAGCGGAAAGGGGACAAGGGAGTGAGGAGAATATTGAAAAAAAAGAACAGAAAATTCAGTTAGGTTGATAAGGGCAAAGAGATAATTAAAATGCACTGATGATTCAGCCAAGTTTCAGTGTAACATATGATTTCAGGTTCCACCACTAATAAAGTTGTTGGGTGCCATCGAGTCGTGTCCGACTCATAGTGACCCTGATAGGGTTTTCAATGGCTGATTGTTTTAGGATTGCCTCAGGAGTGGGTTGCCAGGTCCTTCTCCCATTTTTGGGGTGATGGGAATCGAATTTGGGACCTCAGAGACTGCAGAGCAGCGCTCTACCAACTGAGCTAAATCCCAGTCCACTGATAAAGTAGGACCAAAGTAAAGGATGGGAGTTTCTCCTCTCTCTCTCTCTCTCTCTCTTCCCTTTGCTCTGGTTGAGGCTGGCCTTGCCTTGTATTTTCAGTGGCCACCTAAAGGACTGGGTAAGACTTCCACTTCCTGAAGGTTCCACTACCTCATCTCTCACACCCATTGTGCCACCCAAGTACCTGGAATTCCCTACACAGTCCTTTTGGGTTTGAGCATAGAATGCCCCTATTAAGATTTAAAAGTTTCCTGGGCTGGGATAACAAATCTTCAGTCATCACCACTTCCCAAAGGAATGGTTTCTCAGTTTCTTCCATCTAGGGGGCTCAGGATATAAGCATTCTCATGGGAAGTGGGAATGGCCAGAAATGATTTAGAGCATGGCATGCTTCCCTGGCAGGAAATGTGAATAGGTGATCATGGAGGGATTCGGTAAAGCACCTTGAGGTAGAAAGTAAGGAAAGTGGAAGATGTGACTGAATAGGTCCTTAAAAAGACAAGCTTTGCTCATTTTAGTGTTTCCAGGTGCCAATAAGAGCTGAATAACTAATGGGTTTTGTTTGTTTTACATCCTTTCAGTCTAGTAAGGGCTGGGATTTAGCTCAGTTAGTAGTGTGCTGCGCTGCAGTCTCTGAAGTCCCGAGTTCAATTCCCAGCACCGAAAAAATGGGAGAAGGACCTGGCAATCCACTCCCAAGGCAATCCCGAAACAGTCAGTCATTGAAAACCCTATGAGAGTCACTATGAATCGGATACCAACTCAACGGCACCTAACAACAACAGTCTAGTAAGTTCAGCTCTTAGAGAGGAGGGGGTGGTGGTCCAGGATAATTCTTCATGATACTGGGGGAACTTTGAACATATTACAGATACATCCAGTGCCATCGTGGATTGGATTTCATGTATTGGTTACAGCAATAGCCAACATTAAGCTGCTGAACAAAATTTGACAAATGAACTCAGCTCTCATTCTAGAGGTGACAATTGAATACATACAAATCTCTGTACACTCAGTGACCTCCTCCCCCACCCATTTGAAAACATGCTGGCACACATCCTTTCATTGCCTAACATCACCAAAATGACTAGCCTGCCAAGTAATTAAATAGCTAAAAAGAAAGACAAAAGGAGAAAGGAAGCTTGATTCTAGGCTAATCCACAAATTGAGTGATCCAACCTGGAATTGTCAAGAGAAGATGTCCTTACAGTGCCAAATGGTGGTGGGGTGGGATAGCTAATCAGGTCAACAAGAGACACACAATAGCAATTTGATTACAACACCTAGTACAGATGTGTCTGATTGGCTGGCAGTGAGTCTCCCTAATTAGAATCACTGATCCAAAACACTCAACACATAGCAGTTGCATCTTCAACAATTCAGATATTCTTACAGATGGCTTTTGCACATACTCAGTTTTCAGCAGGTCCAAGGCCTCATGTTGGTATTATTGATTTGAGGGTACACTTCAAGTACACCACTGGGAAGGGTACTGATTATGAAGCTAGGAGAGAAAATGCACCAATAAGAAACCAGGAAAAACTTTTTGTTAGGGGGACTGAGGAAAGGGGAGGGTAGAATGGAATGAGAAGATTAGATAGCTGGTACCTTTATGCCTGGGAGCTGAAATGCAGCAGTTTAGTTTACACATTAAATGATCCGTAGTTGAGGGATTTGACCAATTTTTTGTGTCTCCCAACCGTTCTTTTGGCATAGTATACGTATGACTAATCTGACATCTCGGTTTTGGCACTGGTGTTGATCCAGTATTATCATTCCCCTTACAAACAAATCAAAGAGCATTCAGAAATGTCAAGCTAATTTGGATAGATCTATTGGGCAAGTATATGCACATAAATGAGCATCATGAATATTTTCTAAGTATATCTAAATGATGTCAGGAAAGTTAACCAAGCCCTTCTATTAGCCCATTCTCTGGGCCTCTCTTGGCAACTCTAGGCTGGACAGAGCATGATTTGATCCAGTATGGAAAATCCTATTCCCTTATGTGCCTAAGTGATTTGTACCTGGCTACATTCTTCTTCCTTATGAAAATCCATTTCTCAGTGACAGTGGTAGGGAGATCCAGTTTAATTTGTGGGCCCATGTTTTGTACAACTGGGGATTTGGTTATCACATAGACTTTAATGAAAGGTTGTACGCTTCTTTGTGTTTTTGTGGCTGTTATAGGGGAAGCCTGAGCTAAGCTACTAAGGATGGGATCTCTGTAAGCATATTCTTGTGGATTGTCTACTATTTTCTTTTTTTTTTCAGTATTGGGGGATTGTACCTTGGGCCTCACATATGCTAGGCAAGTGCTCTACCACTGAGGCATACCCCATCCCCTTTTTTGTCTTAAGACAGGATCTCGCTAGGTTGTACAGGCTGCCTATGGCCCCAAACTTGAGATCTTCCTGCCTCTCCCTCCCAGTTCTCCAGGATGACATGCATGTGTCATGGTGCCTGGCTGATTTTCCACTTTTGAAAAGTGTAAGGCATTATAAACAATGAGAAAGCTAAATGCAGAAGTTCACTTCCAGTTTGCTATGTCAAAACTCTACTTGTTTCCTGATTCCAGAAGAACTTCCAAGTCAAAACTTTGACAGCAAAGGCTACTTTTGTGGAGAAGAAACAATGCCTGTGTATGAGTCTGTGTTCATGAAAGATGGAGAGACTACCAGAAAAATAGCTCTGGAGACTGAGAGACCAGCTCAGGTAGAGGTCCACGTGTGGACCATTCGAAAGGGTGAGCAAGAGAGCATCAACTTCTTATCTTTGTAAGGGGGAACCATAGAAGGAAAGGAAAACTTACCTTAGTTTTGCTTTAACATGTTCCTCTGTTTGGGCCATAAGTTATCCTGTTTTCTTAGAAACTGACACAAGTCTAACACAGTCATTATTATGGTCTTTCAAATTTAATGTGGTCTATGTTAAACATTAAAAACCCTTGAAGTTCCCAGTATTGCCTTTCTCATACCACCAAAAGCTTGAGGAGGGGTTCTTAATTCTGGCTGCACATCAGAATCATCTGGGTGAGTGTTTTGTTTTGTTTAAATACCAAACACCTGGGCCCTATCCCCAGAATCTGATTAGTTGATCTGGGCAGGGCCTGGGCATCAGTATGTGTTTTTAACACTCCACTTTTGGTGCTTTAAGGATTCTAATGTGGGGCCAGAGTCACAAGGTACCAAACTGTAGTCTACTTTTCCAAAGGTAGACTACTGTCGAGCTTTCTGACGAAGCTCAACAAACAGGAAAACCCATTCATTAAGTGTGGAGCTAAGTCACTGCAATCATGCCATTGACTCTGGGGTAAAACAAATTAAAATATCACCACTGCCTTCAATAAGATGATAGTCTCACTGGTGAAACAATCCCAGTCATGGTACCCAGTTCTTTTTCTGATTACTCACAGTGACTACCATAACAAGCCACATTCTGTTCGCCATAGGATTACAGTTGGTCACACCATTTTGTAGGTTCAAGACTAATACTGAGCTAGTCTGGTCAGTTTTCTTTAGGAATCCAGGCGTAGAAGTGGGCTTTTAATTGGACAAAAATACACATCCTTTTGCTGCTGGCTCCCATATAAGGCTCCAGAGTGCTCAAACTTTCATGTGCTTCAGTATAACACAGAGCTGTATTAAAATGAAACTCTCTGGCCTTATCTAAGAGATGTGAATTCAGCTGGCCCTGGGTAGGGTCTGAACATTTACATGTTTAAAACAGCCCAGTGATTCTAATGCAGGTGGCACGTGGACCATACTTTCAGAAATACTGCTCTGGTATTTATAGAGCTCTTTTCCCTCCATTTTCACAACCTTTCTTTCTCTAAAGAATGTGTTGCCCCTTGCACCTTAGAAAATATGCTAGGATGCATATTTTTTTCTGTATGTATTTTGGCTTTATACCTGTTATTGTTGTTGTTAGGTGCCATCAAGTCAGTATCCGACTTCTAGAGACCCTACATACTACAGTCGAAACACTATAGTCAGTGCTTCTCTGCTGTTCATAGGGTTTTCAATGGCTGATTGATTTTTTTGGAGTGGGTTGCTGGGTCCCTCTCCCAAGCCTACAGCATCTGGTATTCCCAGGCGGTCTCCCATCCAAGTACTAACCAGGCTCAACCTACCCTGTTTAGCTTCTGAGATCTAACGGGATCAGATGCCACAGGGATATGGCTGCAGGCTTTATACCTAGGCTTTATACCTAGACTTTATACCTAGGCATGTCTGTTTTCCATCTTTGACTCCACAATTCATCTGGGACTGGTCACCTAGGACTAGGCACTGGTCTGTTGGTTTCCCCACAGTGGACCCAGTATTCATCACCCCACTGAAGCATGTGGGTATCTTGCAATGTGCTAGTGTAGTATTTAAGTAGCCTTCTGTTCACAGTGCAGGGCTATCCAGGCCTGTGCTTGGTAGGCAGAGAAAAACCTGGGCTCCATCTCCTTTGTCCCCTGTAGATCTTTGGGGACTAAGAAGGCTGGTGATATGTTGCTTCATATCTAGGCAGTTTCTAGTTGTTTACCTTTAATCTGATGAAAGCTGTTCAGGCAAAGTTGAGACTGTGCAGGCCCCTCTATTTTAACTTTCTCCATCCTTTTTGATGAGGGAAGGCTAATGGAGCTGCAAACATTTCCCAAAAGAAAAAATGTTCTTTGGTGAGTTCAAAAGCAGAGGTGGCTTCTCCATTTGCACAAATAACCTGCCTGTGATTTTACTGCTGGGTCTCATTTTTTTCCCAGGAGGCCAGTCCCATGGCTTTGCAGGTTGGGGCAAAGGCAGAATTTCTCATATTGCCTCTGGCTACCAAAGCTACAACCAGTATCTATGCTTGATTCCATGTGGCTTTCCCTAGGAGAAAGTCCCATGGTCAACAGTACTATCTTTCTTATCTCCATTTCCTGGAGAAGCCAACAGGACGCCAGTGAGCCAAGGAAACAAATGGAGTCAATTAAAACCCTTAAGCCATCCAAATTCCTGGTTAAGCACATTACACAGCCAAGCTCAATATTCCTAAGCCCCAGTAATGAGATGATATGCTCAGCCCAGGCAGGAAAGGGATCACTCGTTCCAGAAAAAGACAGAAAGTGTCTGACCACCTGCCCCACATTTGCTTGGCTCAAGGCATCCTGCAGCACTTCCACATTGAGAAGATCTCCAAGAGGATGTTTGAAGAGCTCCATCACTTCAAGCTGGTGACCAGGACAACCCTGAGTGAGTAATGCCTCTCTTTGTTCCTCTTTGGGAAATGCATGCAGTTTTTCAATGTAGCATAGCTACTATTAAAATCTTTGTGTTCTTGGTGAACATGCTCAGTATTAGCCTCAGAGGATGTTCTGTTTCTCCTCTGGGGACTTAGCAGCAAATAGGGTGTCTGTGAACTGAGAAGTTTGGGCATGAAGAATACACATCCAAATGTAGTCCGAGCATAAGCTACCTTGGGTCTAGGCCTCCTGAATGTCTTTACTGAAACTACCAAGCTGAGTCTCAAGAGAGCTAAAGAAAGCTTCACAAGGTTCCAGATCTGGTAGAATTGTGGGGACTTCATGTCTGGAAGGCTATGTCTTCTGGTTGGGGGGATGAGAGACAGAGAATAGAGGAGTATACATCAATTACCATATTGGAGCAAAGCTCTTTGCCTCCTTTGGGACTGCCCCTGTGTGGTCATCTTCCTACAAAGGCATTCAGGCATTCAAGCATACTTGCAAGTCTCCCACTTTCTACGCTAGATGGAGCCTAGGGACTAGATACTGTGAGGCTCTGGGGATGGGCAGCACTTCTAATGGGATAAAAGGCACAAAATTTCTATCCACAGGGAATTCTCATAGGCGAGACAGAACATGAAAATGCCTTCAAGTATGAATTAATATAGTTCTGAGGAGTAAATACCTAAGTGCTCAGGGGAATCTGCAAAGAACAATGAGCTGAGAGCCAGGTGGGCTTAGCCTTAGTCGAGGAAGGCTTGGGGAGGAGGTGTGTTCTGAAAGAGAAGGGTGTGACTGGGCAACAGGTCAAGAAATCAGTGCGGGAAGAGGGTGCAGTCTAAGAAAAGACTCAGACAGAAACAAACAAGAAATGTGGGTGGGAGAGAGGAATGATCATAAAGACCACATAGGGTGCACTGAAAGATGAGAAGAATTGGAAGGAAGCAGTCAGAGGGCCTAGAAGAAGCCAGTGAAAAGTTCACATGTAAGGCAAGGAACATGGGGAGTTGCTCCAAAATTACAAACAGCATAGTGATATCAAAATGGTGCTTTGGAAAGATGTCTCTGGGCTTTGGGAAAGATTTACTAAAGCACCTACTTTGATGAAGCCACATTATGAAGACTCCTATTTGCTATGCTAACAAATTGGACTTGATCTCCAGGCCAGAGTATTCCAGCAGTGATTTTTAAGCAAGTTAATGGTTCCTTCAGACCTGCTTTTTAGAAAAGGGTCCTTGCTGTGTGGGGTAAGAGGTGAACTATTAATGAGAAAGCTGATGATAGTCTGATTTAGGAAGCTGTTATACAATACTGGGCTGGGTTTTAGCTAAGTTGGTAGATCACTGATCTGCATTCTAAGGACCCGGTTTCAATCCGCTGCACCACAAAAATGGGAGAAGGATGCAGCAATCTACTCAGGAAGCAATCGTGAAACAAATACCCATTGAAAAACCTGAGGGTTGCTATGAGTTGGATCCAACTCGAAAGCACCTAACAACATTTTATAGGTCAGTGAGACAAGGGAGGAGAGGTCATCATGAGAGACATGGCTGAGGTTAAATCAACAAGATAGGTGTCAAAGAGAGAAATGAATTTGGAATGACTCCAATGTTAACAACTTTATAGACTGGGTGAATAGTAATTTCATTCACCAATGGGAAACTGAAGGACAAACAGATACTGGTGAAAAAAGAGCTTCCTGTGGAATGTGTTTAGATTAAGATGCTTGAGGGCCATCTGAGAAGAGTTATCCAACATATACCTGGAAATAGAATTGGTATGTTCAATTGTTCATCTCCTATAGGACTAATGGGAAAGCAGATGAACAGTATGAGATTATGAGTGCAGGTTTTGGGAGTCCTTACATGTGAGTAAGGAATAAGGAGGAAGTCTAGGATCCCAGGACCAATGATGTGATTTTTTAAATTACTATTTAATTTCAAAGAGCATATTTTAGTTCATGCTGTGAGCAAGGTACTGTGCTAGACTTCAAAGTACTTGGGAGATGATTTAGACATACTCTGTGCCCATAGCAGTTAGGATTGGGGGTGTACAGTGGAAGTAGGTGGGGTGTGCCTCAAACTGTGCAGCTGAAAGAAGTGAGCTATGAGGTCACATTGGGACAAAGAATAAGCCCAACTCATTAACATAATGTGTCTAGCAGAGCCTGGCACACCATCAGGGTTTGGTAAAAGCTAGTTCCTTGCCTAACCCTTCTGTTTCTTTTACCTTCTACCTCCTCACTGACTCAGAGATGATAGGAAAAAGTGAGGAATCCAAGAAAGGGGCAGAGCAATCAAGTCTCAAGGAGAGGAAGTCATGTCCTCCTGTGACTAGGAGAAACAGAGAGGTTCAAAACAGGTTTGGGGTTAAGAGGAAGTTGCTGACCTCAGACTAGGATTTGTCCAGGTTTTGGTACCATGAACATAAAAATAACAAGAAGAATGAAGAGGATATCCTGGGTGCATAGAGACTACAGGGAATGGAAGGGACACGGACAAGTTTACCATAATGGAAAGGGATATGGGGAATATGAGAATGGAACCCTGCAAGGAGCCATGAGAGTTTAGGTGTTCACAGGGGGTAGAAGGACAATTTGTGCATACAGGAGAAAACAAAGGTGAGCAGTTTTAACAAAGAGTAGCAGGAATGGAGACAAGGGTAACAAATCTTCAAGTAACCCAAACCAATATCTGGACCCCCTAAGAGAGCAAGCAGAGTCCAAGCAATACTGTTGTTGTTGTTGTTGTTGTTGTTGTTGTTGTTGTTGTTAGGTGCCGTTGAGTCAGATCTGACTCATAGTGACCCTATGTACAACAGAGCAAAACACTACAGGACACTGCCAGATGTGAACTTTTTTTTAGGTTTAAGCCCATTGTTGCAGCTACCATGTCAATCCATCTAGTTGAAGGTCTTCCTTTTTTTGTTGACCTGTCACTCTCTGAAACATGATTGTGTTCTCCAGGGATTGGTCCCTCCTGACTACATGTCCAAAATACATAAGACACAGTCTAGCCATCTTGTTTCCAAGGAGCAGTCTGGTTGTACTTCTTCTAGGATAGATCTGTTGGTTCTTTTGGCAGTACATGGTATATTCAATATTAATTTCCAGCATCATAATTCCAAAGCATCAGTTCTTCTCCTGATTCCCTTATTCAATATCCAGCTTTCACAGCCATATGATACAGCTGAAAATGCCATGGCATGAGTCAGGCACATCTTCCTCTTCCATGGACATCTTTACTTTTCAACACTTTAAAGAGGTCTTTTGAAACAGCTTTTCCCAGTACAGTGTGTCTTTTGATTTCTTCACTGCTGCTTCCATGAGTGTTGATTGTAGAACCAAGTAAAGCAAAATCTTGGACAACCTCAATCTTTTCTCCATTTATCATGAAGTTCCAAATAATGCAGCAGGTATTATTTTCTGCAGTGCCTTTTTTGAGCTGGTGCCATGTAAGCCACCTAAATAGTGAACAAACAGCAGAACATTTTGCAAATGCTAAATGTACTATAAAAATTCCAAAAATAATACTTAGGTTCTACTCTTGCAGAGGCAGTTACATATTGTTATTGGGATTCTTAAGAATGCTGTGTGTTGAAGTGAAAATTCCATGCCTTATTTTCCATCTCTATTCCGAGAAAATTATTCTGGGGACTCTTTTGCTGAAAACACCTGACATTTGAATTTTAAATCCCCTGGTGGGTCTATGAGTAAGTGGGTAAAGACGAGGTATGTTCGTTCCATGACTAATTTCCTCTGATTTCCTCTTACACTCTCCTGTGGTTTTCTTTTAGGCCAGTGGAAGATATTCACTGAAGGAGAAGCTCAGATCAGCCAGATGTGTTCAAGTCGTGTGTGCAGAACAGAGCTGGAAGATTTGGTCAAGGTTTTGTACCTGGAGAAGTCTGAAAAGGGCCACTGTTAGGCAAGACAGACAGGATTGGATAGAGTCAAGCAAGAAAACTCCAGCAGCAGCTGGACTGCCAGTTTATTTTGCTTAAGTCAACAGTGCCCTAAAACCCCAAGCACAAATGCAGTCAGTTATTCATGCCATGCACAGCATAACTTGCTCCTCTATGTGCTGTGGTGTGTCAGCCCTTAAACATCTCCTCTAAAGAGACTAGAAGAGTCTCAAGTGATTTGGAGGGGAGGAGGGAGAGAACACCACGATGCAGCTCTAGTTTCTTGAAGAATCACATTTCTTTACATGTTCAAGAGCAAACAGAACCCTAGGGTTTCTATCTAGAGGGTTACTCAAGTGAAAGAAAGAGAAGGGAATTACTTAGTAGGAGTTCTGGAATAGAGAACAACTATTTGTATGAAATTATACACTTTGGATGTTAGAATGTCTTTTGGTCTTTAAAAAATTAATTGTGGGGCTGGGCATGTTGGTCAGGGGTTGAGCACTTGCCTAACTTGCATGATACCCTGGGTTCCATCCCCAGCACTGCAAAAAAAAAAAAAAAAAAAAAAAGAATTCCCCATCCTCATACATGCACACACACGTACACATCCAAGAAACAACAGCCTCCACTCTCCTCTTCTATCCTTTTGCTGGTTCCCAACTATGTTGGAGGTTGTTGGTGCCCAGGAGAAAAAATAAAGAATTGCATGCAGAGGGTTCTGTCCTTGAGCCTTTGACAAGGCCATTGAAGTCACCAATTATAGTGCCAAGGTGAAGAATAAGAGCACTGTTTCATGGCTTCATTCACGTTGAAGTAGTAAATAACATTTACCAAATGATACCCCTTCTTTTTTCTCCCCAAACCTATGTAGCCTCCATAAATAAGCTATAATTAAATAAAAATTTCAGAAACTGAATCCATATAAGATAAAATTTAATTCTTGAAGAAAGGAATAAGTCAAACAAGCCATCATTTGTTTACGAAGCACCAAACTTGCCAAATAATAGACCAGTACTCACTCATTTTCTTGAGGATATAGTTGTGTAGCTGAAAAATTTAAGTTGAATTATTAAATTCTAGAAGCTCCTTGAAAGGACAGTTTTCTTTCTCCAATTACAGGAGTTGATTTTTTTTTTTTTTTTTTTTTTGGCCTTGCAAGGAGGTTCAATCCTCAGGAACTTCTGAATGATCACTCTTTAGTTGAGAGAGTTATTGTTCATTTAAGGAGATGAAAATTCTGATAATGATGTTTATCCTAAACATTCCTACCATGCTTGCCTTATCAACCAAGCATGGATTTGAATTAGGGATTCTAGATAAATCTGTTCCTAAAATGTCTATTTGCAGCCCAATATCCCAGCATAAATTATCCATTTAAATTCTTCACAGCAAGCATCTGCAGCACACCTTCTGGATTTGTCCCCTCTGAAGGGCATGGATGAATTCCAACGAGTTCTTAGAAGTTTTAAGGACCCAGAAACCCCATATTTCCCACTCCAAGACCAAAGGTGACAGAACATGTTTTTCCTTAGTGTATTTTACACCATTAGGGAAAAACATAAAAGACCTAGTTTTTGTTGTAACCTGGCATAAAAGAGTCAGTTCCCGTAAAAGAGACATCAGTACCTTGTGGCTAGCAACTCCTGGGACAAGGCTCTTACCAGCCCATCACACACATTCTCCTCAGAAGAGAGGGTAGGACATCCTGGGCTAAGAAGCCACAAAGTATTATTGTGGGGGGCAGGGGTGGTTAAGCAGCTATTAGCTCCCTCTGAGGTGACAGTATTTCCATAGTGCGGAGACCTGTAATTGGATCCTGAAGCAAAGCGGTGATTCCCCTTCTAAATGATTCATCGTGAAGCCTTCCCACGCAGGTGTTCTCTGAGAGCTCAGCCTGAAGGGAACACCCAGAGCACCTCCCTAGATAGGCTCCTGCCTCCAGGTACTGGGGCATACCTTTCCAAAGTGCTATGGGAAGTAGAACCTGGGGAGCTATGTGAAGTCAATGTAGAACCCCTCCAGTGTTTGGTGTTGTGTAGGGAGTAGGACATAGGGAGAAGAGACCAAGCTGCCTGTAGTTAGTAGAGAAGAATGGATGTGGTTCTTGTGTATTTATTTGTATCATAAACACTTGGAGGCAACAAAAACCATAAGCACCATTTCTCAGTTGTAGCCATTTTCTAGATAGCTCATGTAAACAAGAGTAACATAACAGTATAACCCTTTCACTCTTCTCACAGGACATGTGCCGAACTAGGGTACTTATTTATGTAGCCACTGTGTTTCTGGATTTTTAAATTAATAAAATTTCAATTTTGAAAAGTCATCTGCAGGCAAGTCATATGAATAATTAACTGTCTTGTCAATACTGGCCTTGGACTGGGTAATGGGTGATGGGTGGGCCCGGTGGTTTTACAGTCAGCTTAACAGGGTTCTTACAGTATAGAATACTGGTTAACAGTATGAGCTCAGCAGTCAGAATACCTGAATTTTTAAGCCCGCTCTGCACTTACCAGCTGTATTTGTCAGTCTTCCTAACTGTAAAATGACAAAATAGTGGTATTATTGCCCTTTGCCTGCAGTCTGGTAGTGAGGTTTGATTTAGTCAATGCATATAGAGTCATTAGAATAGCGTCTGCTGCATAGTGAACATTCATTAATGACCATGGATATTTAAGGATGGCATAGCATTGAAATTGACCATTGACATAGGTTTCAAGGGGTCCTCAACTTTGATCTGCTCTTCAGTCTTTCATACAAAATTTATATGGGGAACAATGTTAGAGTTTTACCACACATGTTGATCCAAACTAAATTGTCTCAGATCCTGAATCTCAGCTAAGTGTGTGCTATTACAGAAGTCAAAATAGGACAGTGCTTCAATATAGTAGTCAAATGTGTCAAGTGGTGCTGAGATGTCAAATAATAATAGAAGGACTGAAAAGTATGTATTGGGGATAGCAACATGGAAGAAGAAAAGTGTTGCTGGACTGACTAGAGGAGAGGCCTAGTTGGGGTGGAATGTAAGAAGTGAGTGGGGGATGAGGAATTGGAGACAGCA
Source organism: Pedetes capensis (assembly GCA_007922755.1). Taxonomy (NCBI): domain Eukaryota; kingdom Metazoa; phylum Chordata; class Mammalia; order Rodentia; family Pedetidae; genus Pedetes; species Pedetes capensis. Next base: position 676 of record VMDO01014229.1, on the reverse strand, counting down.
GCTCAAGGCAACTCATTGGAGAAGCTCTCCCATGAAGTATGGAGAGAGGTGGTGAAAGATTTGGCTGCAGAAGAGAATGAGTCTAAAGCAAAAGTTATTTTGGCTTAATTGTGGGAGCTATTTGTCCATACTACAGCAAGGGAGATACCATATAGAAAGGAAAAGATTGAAGACAGTGGGTAACATGGGGGTCAACTTATTGTGGGAGGTGGGTGGGAAGCCACATGTCCATACTGCACTGAGAACTCACAATTCTAGACCCACACCCCAGACAGAAGTTTGGCCTTTGGATGCCAACCCCTTATGTAAAGCTGCACTTAGTTCCACTGACCTCTGTTAGCTTCATCCCACAGCTCATTTTCTTCTGGAATGATGGGCTATATATCCCAAGCTCCAACTCCATTGAGGGAACTGCAAATAACTCAAACATTTCTGCTCCATCTTACACTCTTCTCTTTCCCTGATCAGCCACATCTGCATTTCACCCAGCCCTGCCAGTCTGGTCTTCTATATGAAGACAGTGTTTATCGGCTTTTGCTCTCAACTCCTCCTGCAGGATCCTTCCCCCTCCTATGGTCTCCACCCACCAGCCTCCATCATAGTTCCCAGGAAATACCAAAGATCATCTTATAATGGGCTTATGGGAAATCGTCCCTGGTACCACACATTGACCACT